>JAQGBE010000121.1:0-28065 GCA_034698225.1 Scheloribates latipes | reverse complement strand
ATGGTTTGGATTCACAACACAATTGTTCACAAGTTTGATATTAATTTAAATTTAATGATAAATCGTATGCGAAATACGCCCCCTAATTGACCATGCCCCCCTCAAAAAACAATTAAATAATATATTAAATTTAAATGCATATTTCACCGAAAGTTGCGTTGGACATGGATATTTTTGTTTAAAATCAAAATCACAGATTAATTATCACTACCAATTATGACAATTTATTGATTTTCAATTCTGAGAACACTTTAAAATTAAATTTTGGATTTTTTTTTGTAATTTGGAAAAAATATTATTGGGGGAGGGCGTGGTAAATTAGGGGGCGTAGCACATCGGGAATATCATCAAAATTAATTTGGAGTGATTTAGGATCATTTTGCATCATAACATATTTTTGCCCTATCGGGCCGGGATATGGTAAATCATACCCATTTCGGATTATATAACTAGGATTTTAAATTTCCATTATATTTCGATTGCCCATAAGGTTTGCATTCGATGACCAATCAACCAAGATCATCGCCATTTATGGTTGGCAGACCGATTTCAAACTTTTGTTTAAACCAATATCACCAATATCATATTCATTTCAACAAAGAGCTAAATTTAGATGACCTTGTTTGAAGCAGCAACCTCAATTCAAACTAGCTTCATTTCATTAATAAACTATCCAATGCTACATAAACCTGTCATTTCAATTGTCTTCAAGCAATTCTCAAATGAAGTTCTCTTAATTCGCAACTTAAGAACACATCCGACTCATCAGCCAATCAATGAAATCAATGAAATATCAATTCACAGTTAAAATGTTGGACACGAGAGGGCGCTCTCACACTCACACTCACTACCACTACATTACAGTTCGCATCACTAATACAGCCATTGCTGTCACTAAAAGCAGTATTTACTGTATTTACCACCACTGCCACCATAGAGTATGCCTCTCGAGCAGAGAGTGGTCACTCCCATCCAATGCGGCCGTCATTGCGTCCCAATGGACCAGCTGGGCCAACTGGCCATCGCCATTCCCAACGAACTCGAGTGCGTCACCAACGGCACTCTGGCCAACATTATCCGCCAATTGTCTTCCCTCTCGCGCTTCGCCGAAGACCTCTTCGCCGCCATTCTCCAGGACGCCAGTCTTCTGGTGGTCAGAGCCGCGGATCTTCAGCAGCGGATCCGAGTGCTGGGCGACAAGGTGACAGTGTTGGACTCGGCGGTGGAGGAGGTCTCTCTCCAAGACATTCATCTTCGCAAAGCGTTCAAATCGCAGACAATGTTTGACCAGCAAGTGGTCTCACGGGAGACAATCCCGCAGTCGCTGGTCACTGTCTACCAGTGCTGTGATCGGCCGCCGCCGCTCCAGAAGCTCAACCCGTATCGGGACGACGGCAAAGACGGCCTCAAGTTCTACACCGACCCGAACTACTTCTTCGACTTGTGGCGCACGGAAATGCTCGCCGAAACGGAACTGCGCACGCGCAGACCCAAAGAGGTCAAGCGGGGTGAGCCAACAGGATTAGTGCCATGATAAGTGATACCCTGATGACTGACACGTGTTGTTGCAGAGAAGCGCGAGCGACGCCACAAAGTGAGTCACGTGCGGCCACCGGTCAACTCGCGCGAGCGCTTCCAGCAGTTGGCCAGTAATCACGGCGAGTTCATCCTCCAGCCCGCGGAGGACGCGACTGCCGGTCTTCCGCAACAGCGACCGAACAGTCTGGAGGTCTCGCGAGTGCCGAACGACGTCCAGTTCCAGAACCACGTCAACAACCAATTGAATCAATGCGACCGTAAATATTGAGTCAATTATCGCAATCACTCGAATCACATCTGAATCCAATCTCCCACTAGAGAGACAACTTCCGCCGCAACAGTCAACGCCCACAAGACGCCAACAGCAGTCGCGCCCCTCCCAGCCGCCCCCCGCCCCGCCCTCCAACCCTCCCACGCCCCACCGGGAGGTGCAGAGAATGACTTTGCCTCCGCCGCCGCCGCCGCCACCCGAACTCAACGGCGACTCAATGGCAATGAACGACAACTCATTGATGAGACATTCGGTGGCCCACGAGACCATTCCGCCGCCACCGCCGCCACTGCCCTCTAGCGGTGAGTCATAATAGTAATTGTGAATATTATTAACCATTACTATTACTAATACTATTAGCGGAGTTGAACGAAGCGATGGAGAAATTAGTGGAGAGAAGAGAGCAAGTGAAGCAGGAGAGCAAGGCTGCGCCTGCGCAGAAGGACCCGCGCTCCGACCTCTTGCAGGCCATCCGCGAGGGAATCAAACTGAAGCGCGTGGAGGACTGCAAACAGCGCGAAGTGGAGAAGAGCACTCCGCTGCACGACGTGGCCTCGATTCTGGCCCGACGGGTGGCCATCGAGTTGTCCGACTCGGAGGGCGGTCAGGACGAAGAGGAGGACTCGGACGCGTGGGACGACGAGAGCGAGTGTTGATGAGGCGCGTGACGCGTGTTTATTGTGTGAATAAATCAATTGCCGTAAAAGGCGTCCAATCGCAGTCTTCCCTCGTTCTCCACCAAATACAAGATGTCGGCCACCGTCTGCTTCACCTGTTCTTCGGTGACCAGAGACGACACCGGCAGACACGGCTCGTCGGCGCCGAACCGGAAGTCGGGTCCGAAGTTGAACGAGACGGTGGCGTTCTTGTAGAGCGAAGCCGACGGGTAATACAGGCCTTCGTAGAGGTCTTTGAAGGCCACTCCCATTCTTCGGCCGTTCTTGAAGATGACCACTGAGGGAGAGATTAAACATTAGTTAACTATTACTATTAACGATTGCTATTACTGCGCGAGTCGTGCAACTGTTTGAGCTGTCGTGTGGCTGTCGTCGTGTCGTCTTTCTGTTCAAAGTAAAGGAAAGACTTGAACTTCACGAGAGGTCTGTCCTTATAGGTGGGCGGGAGAGGGGGTCTGGTGGTGGGCAGCGAGATGAGGAATCCCATGGTGTCGCCTTTGCCGAACCCCTGAAGCGTGTCGTCGAAGTGTCGTCCTCTGCTGTCGTGGAAGACGGTTCCTTTTCGCGAGCGAATCGAGAATCCGAATTTGTCGAAGCCGAGCGGCGCCTGAAGATTGGCCAACTCTTGGGCCCACCCGAGACGGACGGCCGCTCCGTCGGGCAGTTCGTCGACCGTGCACTCGAAGAAGTAGTGACCAGAAGCGGCGCCGAAGTTGGCTCTCACCATACAATAGCCTTTGTCTCCCGAAACGCTTTTACGGTCTTCAGATATCTACAGAAGAGAACTCAATGTTATTGTTGTGCGATTAGAGTAATTGCGATGAGAATATTTGCCTTCAGTTGTGGCGCGCGGTCGTGAAGAGAGAGCCCGACTCTGTCGAAGGCCAGCCGACGACAAAGCCATCCGGGAATCGGTTTTCCCGCCAAGTCTTGCGATTCCTCGAACTCTTGGCGACACGGCCCGTGCGGGTCGGCCTCGGCCAACACGTAGCGGTAGCCGTCTTTGTTGAAGGGGAACTCCTGCGGGAAGCCGGAAGTGGGCAGTCGGGGAATGGCCAGCTCCGACTTCTGGCGTCTGGCGAGCACTTCTTGGACGTCGTTCTTGCGCTTCTTCTGCGGTCTCTCTCGGGCGGCATTGTCTCCCAAGAGATGATAATTGGGCTGAAGATGGAACAGATTCTGTTGTCTCAATTGGAAGAGCGGTTCCGTGTCTCCCATGTCTTGTTGGACGAAAGTCTCGCTCTCTTTGGCCATTGTTTTGGCGACTGTCACGTGCCACGTGCTCTTCACGCGCCTCGGCATGGAAGTCATGTGATGCCAGTTGTGTTCCAAGAAGTTGATGACTTGTTTGGCGGAGAAGCTGACCACTCCCGACTGCTGACCACTGGCCAGAGTGAGGTTGGCCAGCGCCGTCTCGCACATCTGCTGGAAGTTGGTTTGTCTTCTTGAGAAGGACTCTTGTTGTTGAGGCGAACACTGGCGACACAAGAAGGTGTACGCGGTCTGGAAGGGGAGGGCGGGCAGGAGGCGGGGCGCGTGCGAGCACTTCCGGTGGAACCACTTGCGACACCGGAAGCAGAGGAAGTCGGGCTCGCGGAGGTCGCGCTCTCCCGCGCAGTAACACTGGCCCGTCGTCTGGCCGTCGTCGCCGAGTTGAGTGGACTGCTGCGAGTCGTCGCCGAGAGTGTCGATGGATTGGTCGGCGTCGATGTCCAACTGGTCGAAGTCCATCGCTGATTGGCTGATAGGATGATTGGTGAGTGACGTCACAACTGTTTATTGAATGACAAGAATGAGTAAACAAGTGTTGCGAAGAGAATTGCGATTATTGTTAAAGGGAATGACGGGAGAGGAGAGAGCGCGACAGTCGCGTGCTCTCACTGCACGTGTTATGGAGAGCACGTGGTTCAAGGAGAGCGCGAGAGTGGGCGTTTACCTGAGTCTGGTGGAGCGAGAGGTGGACACCGGCGGGATAATCGGCGCGTGTTTCGCCGCTAATAAGCACGTGTTTGTTCCGCGCTTCGATCCGAAGACTGTGGAGACCCGAAGAGAACTGGATTTGGTGCGCGTGCGCAGTCAAGAGGACGTGGACTCGTTGCCCGCGGGCAAATGGCACGTGCGTCAGCCGCGAGTGGAGGAGAGCGAGCGCGCGTGCGTCGACGTGAACGAGTTGGACGTGTTGTTTGTGCCGGGAGTGGGATTCACGCGCAGTGGACAGCGATTGGGGAACGGAATGGCCTTTTATGACACGCTGTTAGGGAAGAGGCGGGGAAAGCGCCCCCTAGTGGTGGGTCTGGCGTTCAGTGAGCAGTTGTTGGAAGAGAAGAGTTGGGAGAGTGAGAGCCACGATAAAGCGGTGGATATCGTGTTGAGTCAACAGTGTTGACACAATAATAAAACGTCATTTGTGGAGCGAATGAGACGTTGTTTATTGTCTGTCGTGTTGTGATGTCTCTGAAGACGTGCACGAATTTCGGCTGTGGCCGCCAATACCGGGAGGAGGACAACGACGGGCGTATTGACCCGTGCAGACACCACCCGAGTG
Source organism: Scheloribates latipes (assembly GCA_034698225.1). Classification (NCBI taxonomy): domain Eukaryota; kingdom Metazoa; phylum Arthropoda; class Arachnida; order Sarcoptiformes; family Scheloribatidae; genus Scheloribates; species Scheloribates pallidulus. The sequence goes on along the minus strand of JAQGBE010000121.1, from coordinate 23,033 downwards.
CGCCCTTCTTCCACGACGCGTACAAAATATGGCAGTGCTGTGGACAGAAGTCAACGGATTTCACGACTTTTCTCAATTGCAAGCCTTGTATTGAATTCATTGTTGTGTCACGTGTTGTGTTTAACTGTTTTGATTGTCTTTAAAGGCCGAGAGGGAAAACACTCGGATTTGAAGAGAAAAGAGGAGAAGAAGAAGGAGAGTGAAGAAGAGGTGGAGGAAGTGGCAAAGAATGGCAAAGAAGACACTGTGGAGGAAGTGGAGGAATGGGATGAGAGTGAGTGGACAGATTGGGAAGTGAAGGAGTCGGCGAGTGTGGCCAAACATGTGAAGAGCGAGAAGATTATTGGCGAAGAAGTGGTGACAAGAAGAGAGTGCAAGCGATGTGGAAGAAGCGAAGAAGACATTCTTCTGCAGAAGACAGGAGGAGAGGAGTGTTGTTATCACGTGGGAGTCAGCATGTAGGATTAGCATGGTGATTGTTGATGTCTAATTATGTTGTCCTCTTACAACAGATTCCACGATTCGCTGAAGTATTGGAGTTGTTGTCCGCAGAAGAAGTTCACCGAATTCGAAGAGTTCAAGAAGTTTCGGGGATGTCGGGTGGAGGACAATGGCCACGAGATGGAAGCGAAGAATCTGAAGAAGGAGCCGCGGGAGGACTTCTTCCAGACCGACCAATCGGTGACAATCGTGTTGTATGGCGTGAAGGGCGCGCGTGCCGCGACAACACGTGTCAAGAGCAATGGGAAGCACGTGTTGTGTGTGTTGGGGGACGAAAGGGGAGGAGTTTTGTGGGAGAAAGAGTGGACGCTATTGGAGAGGATTGACGGGAGAGAAGGGAGTGTTTTGATTGGCTCTCAAAAGGTGGAGATCGCGATGAGAAAGTGGAAGAAGGGCGTAAGATGGCCGCAATTGACTCAATAATACGTTTAGGTGTCAAATGAGTTTATTATCAATAATAAACATTAATTAAATCAATCATTAAATCCGTGTTTTAATTATTCTTTCTGTAAATCAAATCAAAAATTCCAATTAATTAGTGTTTTGTCTGAAGAGAGAAAGGAAAGGAAGGAATGGACAGAAGAGAAGACAATAGATTAGAAGACATGAGACAGCAGAAGACACACCACCATACATGACACACAAGACATACCTTTTTGGCTCCGGCGCCCACCTTCTGCTTCTTGGTTCCGCGGACCTTCTTCATCCGGTTCTTGCGCTCTTTCCTCTGCTTCCGCGCCGTCTTCTCCCGAGTGGCCAAACCGTTCCTCACGAGTCGATACTTGGGTTCGAACTTCTTGGCGTTGTCCAGAGTGTCGTAAATGAGAGCGAATCCGGTGGTCTTTCCGCCGCCGAAGTTGGTCCGGTAGCCGAAGCAGAAGACGACGTCGGGAGTGGTCTTGTACATTCTGGCCAACTTCTCCCGCAACTCCTGTTTGCTCACTGTGGCTCTTCCCGGGTGAAGAACGTCCACCACCTGCAGAAGAAGAGATCAATTATCATGTTATAACACGTGACATTCAATGATACCATTTGTCTTCGGGCCAGAAGACGGTTGGTCATGAACTTGCGCGTTCTTATAGTGCACGTGGTCTCAGACTAAGAGGGGATAATTGATTACTATTAGTTAATTAGTTAGTGATTAATATTGATTACCATTTCTTCTCAATTGTCGAGTGTTTTGACTCTAAAAGAGAGGAAACGGAAAGGAATTGCCATAAATGACGTCAACAGTGAGGAGTGAGTGACAGAACATCAGTTCAGTTCAGAAATGACGTCACAGAGTGAGAGAGAGAATTGCAGAAATGAATTTTATTCTTCCAAATGAATTAATAATAATTAAAACCTTAGAATCTGCAGAAGAAGAAGAATATCTGCACAATTGTGAAGTGTTTGACAACTGAATGAGTAATTGAATGTTCAATAATAATAGTTATCTCTGTTTATAGACAACAGGTTTCAATCGGATCTCTTGTCTCAAGTTCTTCGCCTTCTCTTGTCTTTTAAACTCAAAGCACGTGAAGAAGCCACCGCTGTCCACGTGCTGTTGGCGCGTGAGACCGAATCCCATCATTGACAGTTGTTTGACGAAGAGGTCTTCTCTCTTGTCGAATCTGGACGAGACTTCCACCACCACCAGTTCTCCTCCCGTTCGCAACACGCGGCGACATTCCACGAGCACGTGTTGCAACTCGTTGGCCATCAGAGACAGACAGTAGACGACAAAGTCCGCGCAATTGTCGGCCAATGGCAGCGAAGACATCTCCGCCCGCTCCACGCCTTCACTACTGTCTTCAATCAGGTCAAAACTCCTGACTCGCACGTGCTCCATCTCACTCAACGCACGCGCGATCTGAGCTCTGTCTCCACAGCCACAATCCACGACAACAGTCTCCTCTCCTCTTCTTGTCTCGAGTTTTCCCTTTAAATACAACAAAACACGTGACAATCATTGCAATCACTTCATTGCATTCACTCAACAGACCTTCAACCGAGTGATCACGTGCTCCACGGGGTTCACGGGCCACTTCTTCACCACTTCTCGCATCGTCTCGTGGTACGCGCGAAACACGTCTCTCTGCACGTACTCTTTGGCCTCACGCGCCGAATGACTATTGAGATACTGATTCACGTGTCGGAAACGCGACGCACTCAGTCTCTCGCGCGCCTTCCTCTTCAACTCTCGCGATCGCTCCTCCGGTCTCGCCAATGCTCTCTCCCTCTTCTTGTCCATAGACTCTTCCTCCACGTGTCCACTCTTCTTCACCCGAAGAAGATCTCTTATTCTTTCTCTTTCTTTCTCCGCTCTAAACATTCTCTCTCTTGTTTACTCTCTATAGAGTCACGTGACTCACTCAACAGATGGCGCTCTCTTTATGCAGAATAGAAACTCTTTTCAAAGAAGAATTTCTCAGAAACGACAACAACAATGACTCTTCGACATGACATCACTCGAGGCCAACAATCTTCGGCCACTTCTTCTTCTTCGGAATCAATCGCTTCTTCCACAAAGAGTTCTTATTATCAGAATAATGAATAATGAAATGGCAATGCAAACCAATACTAATACTAATACTAATACTAATAATACTAATAATACTAATAATAATCATCGTCTACGTCCACGTCCAAGAACTGACCAATTCCTCAAAGTGATTCCAGTTTGCCTCTCAACGCATGCGCACTCTCCTCCCACGTGACACACAGTTATCTTCACCTGAAATGCGATTCCTATGACTGCAGAGATCCTATTTATCACTTCTCTCTTGAACCACTTGAGGCACCACTACTGAGCCGAGCGATGGCCAGACGCCGACCCCTAAGATGCTCACAATAAGTGTCTCTTCTCTCTGACCACTCATGCCGTCACTCGTTCGCCACTCTCTCGCCGACTGAGGCGTCTCTACTGAGTCTGCGCAGAGACACACTTACAGAAGAGGACAGCCTTGACTGACATTTCTGCCCTTCAGATGGCGTTCAATAACACCTCTAATAAAGTTACCTTCACTTCACTTCTTATTATACAAGAAGGCCTTCACTCTCCTAGAAGACAGTGGACTTGATCTGCATTCAATCGATTGACGGGATTTCCGTCTCACACCTCATTGGTCACTCACTATTAGCCAATCAAATCACTTCTTCTTAAGGCCAAAAGTCTCTCTTAGTGTGCAATCTCTTAAAGTGCGTTCAATTCCAAGAAGTCAACCATGAAGTGAGTCAACCAAGAAGTTACCATAAGATAAGACTCTCAACCTCTTCTCCTGTCCACTCTTAGGGCATCGCAATCGCCGCCCGATGTCTCTCTCCTCCAACTGGTAATTATCATCATCTCATCCCTCCTCTCATCCTTCGCATCCCTCATCCCTTCCTTCCCTTAGTTGAGATTCACTTCCCTTTCCGACCGCTTCTGTCTCCTCTTCGGCTCTCTTCTGGCCATTATCACCGGCTTCTCTTGGAATCTCCTCACAATTGTCTTCGGAGACGCCGTCGACGTCTTCGTAGAGTTCGAGTCTGCGCAGAGAAGACAACACTCATCAGAGAAGAATTGGACCAACTTCAACAATGGCACTCAACAAGTGGAATGGCAGACAATAGAAGAACACTTTTCTCAACAAGTCTTCGACTATTGTTCTTATTTATTCGTCATTTGGATCGCAAACACATTGCTAAACACCATGCTACTTGTTCTCTTCCCCCTCGCGGCCAAGAACCAGATCCTCGCCATCAAGAAGAAGTACTTCCGCGCTCTTCTAAGACAAGACAAACACTTCTTCGACAATCAACTCGGAGGAGACTTCGCCTCGAGAGTCACTTCGTATAAACATTTATCGCATTCATTGGAATCACATTCTCATCTCTCTAGAGACCTGAAGCGCGTGGAGGACGGTTTGGGCGAGAAGTTGGGTCTGGCCGTCTATCACGTGGCCACTGCGGTGATCGCCGTCGGCACGGCTTTCCTCTACGGCTGGCAATTGACTCTAATTATCCTCTCTTTGCTGCCTCTGTTGGCCTTTGGAACCACAATTATGAACAAAGTATTCTCCCAATTATTCCAATCACATCTCATCTCATGGTTATCTGTCTTCCTCTTAGGTCCAGGCCACAATGGCCAGGAAGGAAGTGGAAGCCTACTCTGCGGCGGGAACTGTTGCCGAAGAGACCATTTCGGCGATCAGAACAGTCTTCGCCTTTTGTCAGACTCGACAAGAAGTGCAGAGATATTCCCGGCTTTTGGAGCCGTCGCTCAAGAGTGGAATCCGAAGAAACTTTTTGACCGGAATGGGAAACGGATTGATGTTTCTCTGCCTCTACTCGGGTCTCGCGCTCGGCATCTTCTTCGGCGTCCAACTCCTCCTCGCCGATCCCGTCCACTACTCGCTCGGCACAATAGTCATTGTCTTCTGGTGTGTGTCCGGCGCGGGCTTCTCCATCGGCGGCGCCGCTCCTCACTTGGAGGCCATAAGAGTGGCCAAAGAGACGGCCAGACAAGTGTATCACGTGATCCAATTGGAGCCCAAAATCGATCCAATCAACGATAGAGGACTCAAACCCGACAAAGTCAACGCCGAGATCGAGTTCCGAGAAGTCCACTTCCGGTATCCCGTGCGACCGGAAGTGGCCGTTCTCCAGGGCTTCTCTCTGCGCATCCGCAGCGGCGAGTCGGTGGCTCTCGTGGGTCCCTCTGGCGGCGGAAAGTCGACTGTAGTACAGCTGTTGCAACGCTTCTACGACCCGCTAGAGGGCGCAGTCCTGTTCGACGGCCACGACCTCCGAGACTGGCATTTGGGACACTTGCGCGCGCAGATCGGGACAGTCGGTAATTGAGTAATTGTGGTCATTCATGTCCACTGACTCTCTTCTCATTCTTAGGCCAAGAACCGCAACTCTTCGACGCCACAGTAAGAGAGAACATCCGATTGGGCAGTTTGACGGAGGCCACGCCCACGAGGGTGGAGAAGGCGGCGCTAGAGGCCAACGCCCACCACTTCGTGACGTCACTCCCCCTTCAATACGAGACGAGAGTCGGCGACAGAGGAACTCAACTGAGCGGCGGTCAGAAGCAGCGACTGGCCATTGCGCGTGCGCTCATTCGGGAGCCGAAGCTGCTGTTGCTGGACGAGGCCACTTCGGCGCTGGATCTCCAGTCGGAGGCTTTGGTTCAGCAGTCGCTGGAATTGGCCGCTAGAGGGCGCACAACAGTGATTGTGGCTCATCGCTTAAGTACTGTTGTTAATTGCGATAAAATCGTTTATATAGAAGAAGGAAGAGTTGTCGAAGAAGGAACTCACTTGGAACTGATGGCCAAAGAGGGAAAATACTTCGCTCTTGTCAGAAGACAACAATTGACGGATCAGATAGCCGAAGGAAGCGAACCGGAAGAGGACAGCAGACCCGAGAGTAAAGCGGAAAGAGAGGACGCAGAAGACACGGAAGTGATGGCCGGAAGTAGTGCCGAAGAACAGGAGGAAGAAGTGCTGAAGAAGTTCTCCTCCTGGCGACTGTGGCGGATGCTGTGGATCGACAAGTATTTCCTCGCTTCCGGTCTCCTCCTCTCTCTCCTCTATGGTCTCATTGTTCCCATTTATGCGTTCATTTTCGGACAATTCGTCGAAGTTTTCGTCACTTCCGTCAGTAATGAAGAGATTTGGGAGAGAAGTCACGTTTTCGCCTATTATTACGTCGTTCTCGCGCTGAGTGTCGGCTTTATAGCGGTCTCTCAGGTATTGTCAGTTCTGATTGTGTTTACCAGAGATGGGCAAAAAGAGGTCGTATTGTTGTCATGCAGTCCAATATAAATATGAGCGAGAGCGTGTTGGAAATAATGGAAAAGTTGGTAGCTCGCTCATTTAATCTTTGTTGAAGATAGATAGATCAAGTTGGACTGCATGATAACAATACGGCCTCTTTTTGCCCATCTCTGGTGATTACAGTGACTGCAATATTGACTGTAATACTTCTGCTCTTATGCCGCCAGATGACGCTTCTGGGCGTGGCTTCCGAGCGACTCACTCTGCGACTGCGCAAACTGGCGTTCGATGCGATAATGCGTCAGGAGATGGCGTGGTTCGACCGACCGGAGAACGCGTCGGGAGCTCTTTGCGCGCGACTCTCGTCGGACGCGGCCAACGTGCAGGGAGTGAGAGAGAGCGCCCTCTGGCGGCATTAACCTCAACTAACTATATCTCTCTCCTCAGGCCAGTGGCTCGCGGATGGCCATCATTCTGCAGGCGTTGGCCACTTTCCTCACGTCGGCTGTTCTCGGCTTTTGTCTTAACTTCCAATTGGCTTTAATCGCAGGAATCTTCACTCCGCTGATCCTCGTTGGCGCCAATGTCAGCGCCAGTGTCGACACGTGGCAGTCGAAGCACGCGCGCAACAGTCTCGAGGAGTCGACGAAAGTGGCCAGTGAGGCGCTGACCAACATCGGGACTGTGCAGGCGCTGCAGAAGGAGAAACACTTCGCCGACAGATTCGACGCAATTATCGACAGAGACAACAAGTGATTGCAATGACTGCGATAATAATTATGTTCTAATTATCAATATATCATTGACAGGAACTGGATGTGGAAGTGCGTTCTTCGGGCCCTGACTCTCGCCTTCTGTCTTTCGGTCGTCTTTCTCTCTTATGCCGTCGTCTTCCTCTTCGGCGGACATTTGGCCAGAAAGTCACGTCTTCGGTCTTCGGATCTCTTCATGTGAGACAACTATCATGTGGCCAACAATTATCATTCTTCTTCTTCTAATAGAATCATCGAAACCATGATTTACGGCTCAATGACTGTCGGCCAGTCTTCGGTCTTCACTTCCGACTACCGCAAGGCCAAACTGGCCGCCGCCAACATCTTCAGACTCATCGACCGGAAGTCGAGACAACAGAGCGGAAGTCTGCGACCGCAACAGCCATTGGAGGGCAACATCCGGTTCCGGAACGTTCACTTCAGTTATCCGTCGCGACAATCACATCCGGTTCTCTCGGGTCTCAACTTGGAAGTGACTTCCGGTCAGACGGTGGCTCTGGTGGGCGCTTCCGGTTGCGGCAAATCGACGTGCGTTCAACTCTTGGAAAAGTTTTATTCCATTCACAATTCGGGAGATATTGTGAGTCATTATAGTAGTGATTATTGCAGTCATTGTAATCACATTTTCAATAGACAATCGACGGAAAGAGAACCGAAGAGTTGGACACCGAATGGCTGCGCAATCAAGTGGCTCTCGTGTCTCAAGAACCTTCGTTGTTCTCGATGACCATCAGGGAGAACATCGAGTACGGTCTGCAGGAGGGCGTGGCCTCCTTCCAGCAGGTGGTTCGCGCCGCCCAATTGGCCAACATTCATTCGTTCATTTCGGAACTCCCGAAAGCTTACGACACAAGAGTCGGACCCAAAGGAACGCAACTGAGTGGCGGTCAGAGACAGAGACTGGCCATCGCTCGGGCGCTGATTCGGGAGCCGAAGATTCTGCTGCTGGACGAGGCGACGTCGGCTCTGGACACGGAGTCCGAGAAAGTGGTGCAGGAGGCTCTGGAGGAAGCGATGAAAGGCAGAACGAGTCTTGTGATTGCTCACCGGTTGTCGACGGTGAGGAATGCGCACAAGATTTGTGTTCTAAGAAGAGGCCGAGTGGTGGAGGAAGGATCTCATGAAGAGTTGATGTCAAGGAAAGGCGTTTACTATCAACTCTACAATTATTGTTAATTTATTAAATAATTAAACATTGAATCAAAGACTTATTGCATCTCTGCTGACTTTGTCCACTCTGGCCAGAGTTGCTTCTTCTCCTCGAAGACTGTGATTCTCTACAGTGAGTTGTCTTTTACGGTCTACAGGAAACGTGAACTTTTCTAAACTTGACTCGACTTGAAGACAACTCTTATTCGTAATTATTGTCACATTGATGATTGTGTTCTTATTCTCAGTGAAAGTATTTTTTAAAATCATTTAATGACTATTTGCACACGAATTGTGAAATACTCAATATTATGGGACCAATAATGTTATTCTATGGAAAGATTATTCTGGATTGGTATAATAAATCAGTAGTCTGAATTGCATGAATTAGCTGAACATAACCGATTGAAAAATTATTTGCATCAACAAGGCAGAAATATTTATATGCCGCACTAAAATAGAAAAATTATTTGTCTACAATAGGCATAAACTTTCATGCCATAGTGAGTAGAAACATTCGTGAGTCCCGCACGCGTGATTCACGCACATATCCCCTTCAAAAGCAGAACTATTTAGCAATAAGCAGGCATATAAAATCAACCCATTGAATTCGGAAACTTTTGTGGCACCTTTGTAACGCCCCTTTCACCTCCTTCCAATTCGTGAGTCACGCACGATTTAACCCACCAAAGGCAGATCTATTTAGCATCATTCGTGCATAATACTTAGGTCTTTGGGTGGAAGAAATTTTTCGACTATCGGCAGATTAAAAATGCTTAATCCTGAATGAAAATTAAACCATGATTGGCAGAAAATTTATTCCAAAATTTAGCATAAAAATCCGGTCCAGTTGAGGAAGAAAATAGGTATTTATTTATTGCGTAATAGTATAATTTTCACTATAGTTAATATTTTACAAATGGCGTTAATTAACAATATTTAGCAATTTATATAATAATATTTGGTCGGAAACGTGATAATTAGTCAATCCATTGTTGTCGCCGGTAATGTCTATTGTCTTGTCAGCATCGGTATCAATGGCCGCTCGAAGCATTTCCTCTTTGTCTTCGATGTCACGGCTGTCCAGCTAATAGGCAAATTAATCATGGAAAACTGATTATCACATAATGGACATACCTGACGAAAAGCGCAGCTCTGATTGCCGCCGATTCCGAGTAATCGCTGTAAATTAAGGTCGACTACGACTTCAAGCGTTCAATTGGATCAATAATAACTGATTGACTGTTGCGAAAAAACAATGCCAGTCAGACTCGGATTGCAACTTAGAGCACAATAAATAATACCTTTAGTGTTGACTTCATTGCACTCATAACGGAATAAGTCCACAGTTAACAGCCTATCGGGAGGCGAACAGTCGGCCAAAGAGTCGCCGTTTGCGGTCAGTTCCATGTCAATGTCTGATTGACATAGTTTGTTACACAACGTGTATTATAAGTCACCAAATGAATTTTGTGAATTTGAGTTAAGTGAAAAACTTGATCTTGTTTGAATTATGTTTAGAATGAATAACTTAATCTTATCAAGCAAGAAAGTTGAAAATTATGATCATAGAACACTTATTTAATATATTAAGATGATTTTTAAAGAATATAAAATTGTACTAGATGAATTCCTATTTAAAATATTTTCGATGAATTAAATTTTTGGTCAATTGAACTAGACCAATTTGAAAGTGGTTGAATTTCTGATTTTTAAAAATTACCATTGTTAGCTTGTTCATTTTCAAAGGTGTATCGTGTATCGTGGTGTTTTCAGGTTCTGCCTTCAATAATCAATTGAATCAATAAAACATTTTCACAATTATTCAAATCACATTCTAATCATTATTTACCAATATTACATAAATGAATCCTCTCGCTCTCTCTCTGAGCGCAACATCCACTCCCGGATGCGTTTCCATGACAACCCATCTCTCAACGCACGCGCCACTCCTCTCCTCTGTTATCACTCTTCTCTGTCTGTGTTTTGGCCACAGAATTGGCGACCAATCTCGCGGCCACTCCACTCTCTTCCTGGTCACTCTTCACTCTTTCTCTCACAATCACTCGCATCACATTTCTCTTCTCCTACAAACACGTGATTCGATGGCTCTTTAACTCTCATCTCGCGCTTCCTTCGTTCGCTTCGGAGACGACTCACTGACGACAGGCGACGACCACAAGACGACAGACAGACGACGGATGGGCAACAAGATCTCGTGAGAACCTAAACACGTGTCGCACGCGCGCTCACTCTCTCCCCAACAGCTGTTCCACGTGCAATCCGAAGCCTCTGCCGTCGGGTCGCGGCTCAGGTCGGGCCGAGCGCGCTCAGTCGCTGCGTCGCGACGGCCACGTGCTCAGGCTTTGGGCCGAAGTCTTCCACGTGTCCGCGTCTTCGGGCGCCGTGCGATGGACGCAACTGTCGGACGACCTCGTGCCCGTCAACGTCTCTCTGGTCGGCGGTCGCTATCACGTGACCGCTTACAACTCGCGCGTCGACAAAGTGCTGGACACGTGGCTGCAGAGCACGCGCCTCGGCCAGGCGAGCAACTGCTTCGTCTACTGGAAGGACGCCATCACGGGCGACACGTGGGGACTCAACTTCACGTCCGCTCAAGACGCGCGCGCATTCCGAGAGTGCATTTCCTCCGCGCGTGACTTCCGGAGAGCCGAGTCGTCGTATAGTCTGCGCGAAGGACACGACAGACAGACGACGGACCGACGACAGCCCGACAAGAGTCAGCCCGAGCGCGGGAGGACCGGCCGTTGTGCGCAGTCGCAGCCCAACTCGCCCTCCAAACAAAAGTACCTTGCACAACTGGCGCAGAGTCAGTGCACGTGCGACTGCATGACTTCGGACGCGCTGCACAAGCAGAGGAACGGAAGGATTCGGTACGCGACGTTCACGAGACAGGACTCTTCGGGAACCAATCAGTCGTCCAAATCGGACGGATCGCTCGTCAGACGACAGCACGAACGACAGCAGTACTTCGCCAACAGGTCCGTCGGCGGGACTGGTCAACCAAGTGGTCACTCACTGACTGCTCTTCCTATTAGAGGTCACGTGCGCTCAATGGAGGAACAAATGAGAGCCAAATGTCAGCGACAACTGCAACAGTCGGCTCAGAGACGACAGGCCGACGACACTCAACGACAGACGAGAGCGACGGCGACGACAGCGGCGACGACGCGCTCCAAGTCAACAGAAGGTAAAGAAAGAACATCTCTTAGAGAGCATTCTTCTAATTATTCTCGTGAGAAGACGTGCGAAGAGTGGCGACAACTTCGACGACAACCGACGACCTGATGAGCGACCGAATGACGACAGCGACGACCGCAAACACTCTGTCGTCGGAAGCGCTCAAACGAATGCTCAGAGACCACAACGCGACCACAACGACAGCCTCGCCGACGACACACGACAGACACGACAGACCCAAGTCGTTGTCGGAGATGTCGTCGTCGGGTGTCGACCGGTCGCGCTCTCACCGCTCACTCGAAGGCCGAAGACGGTCTCTGGAGAGGTCTCAGTGCGTGGACTTCACGTGAGTTGACCAGATCCGAACACGTGGTGTGACCAGACAACCACTCTCCCGATTAGAGATGCCTCGCCTCCCACCCCACGACACCGCCAGACGACAGACAGAGACGACTCGACGACATTATTAGATGAAATGGAGTGCGAACTGAGACGACGCCTGACGACACGCGACGACGACCCGCTCGACGCCTACCAAACGCTGCTGAAGGAGTCGATGGACGACGTGCAGTCGCTGATGCGCGAGGTCCAGCACGAGCTGTCGATGATTCGCGCGGAAGAGCGCCGCTTCAAGTCGCTGAGCGCGCAGTCTCTTCTGCATCTCTCGCGCTCTTCGGCGCCCATTCTGGACACTCTCTCGATCGACGGTCAACTTCCGTTCTGCACGCTGACCACTTCCGGTCACTCGACGACAGCACTGACGACAGCGACGACGCATCCGTTCGAGTCTTTATCGATCGCTTCGATGATGACGTCATCCGAGGTGAGCCTTTGACTCTTCTGTCCACTTCTGCGCAGACGACAGACAGACGACATTTTGGTCGTCAATGTCGTCGCCGTTCTGTCCATTCGTCTTCGACTGGCGGCTCTTCTGCGAGCGAGGACAACCGCGCTACGTGCACAGACACGTGGATGGTCAGCGCGTGGACGACTGCGAGACGCGCTTCCTGTCCAAAGTCACTTCCGGTCCGATCTCGCTCTCAGTCTCATCTCTCGCTTTCGTCCGTTTAGGTCTCCGACGACGAGAAGGCGTCGTTGACGACAGCCATCAGCGACGACGACGACATCGACTTGAGAGAGTCGCCGATGAGAGCGCGCTCCGGCACTTCCGGTCAGTGGCGGTCAGAGTCGGTCAGTATTAGAATTGTCTTGTCTTGTCTTAGCGGCCAACTTCGAGTGTCTGGGCGCGATCCGGAAGTCGGGTTTTCTGTTCGTCAAAAAGTGGTTATTAAGGAAAAGACATTCTTTGGAATTGGCGCGAAAGCGGGGATGGAAGAAGTGAGTGCTGTCGTCGGGCTGTCGTCTCTCTAGCTAATCCTCTCCCCCCTACCTAGGTATTGGGTCTCGCTCAAGGGCACCACGCTCCTCTTCTTCAACTGTTCCTCTTCCGACGGCCACTCCATCGACGCCGCGCCCAAACACCTCATCTTCGTCGACAACTGTCTCGTGCAGAGCATTCCCGAGCACCCGAAGCGCGACCACGTCTTCTGTCTCTCCACGGCCTTCGGCGACGCCTACCTCTTGGACGCGCCGTGTCTCGTGGAGCGCGACCAGTGGATCGCCGCTGTCCACTGCGCATGCGCCGCCCAGATGGCCCGCAACTCGGGCAAGGCGGCCGTGGGTCACGTGATCCAGGAAGAGGTGCAGCGAATGGAGCGCGCGATGGAGGCCGAGATGCGGTCCAAACACGAGACGGAACTGCTGCTCTCGTGCATCGCCAGCGAAGACCTGAAACAGCGCCAGAGTCTGGTCGCGCACGTGATGGCCGCCGAGGAGAAGGTCTATAGTTTATTGAATTAAATTATTCTTAGAATATAACATTTGATTGCGATTAGTCTTAAATATTCCTTTTGGCCAGAAGTCGGTCGAATTGACCACTAATTGACTGGTTTTGGTGTCAATCGGTTCTTGAGATCTTTATTGACAGGATTTTAAAACAAATTGCAATTAAATCGCTTAATTAACTACTGAATTAACACAATTTGAAACCCAGATCGAGCGCGTGCGCGTCGACTCGTTCCGACTCAAGTGTTATCTGGGCGCGTGAGTGATCGTGACTGTCGTGTGTGTGTCGTCGCTAACTGTCGTCTGTCTGTCGTCAGAGTCGAGAATTTGGAGGAAATGCCGAATCCGAAGACAATCCTGTCGCTGACCAACAAAAGGACCAAATCTCAACTCAACCGATTGGGAGTCTTCACCGTCTCTTCACTGCACGGTATGAACGGTGTCCACCATCAATGTCACCATCAATGTCACCATCAATGTCCATCAATGGTCTCTCTTTTAGCCTTCAATTGCGCGAAAAACCCTTCAATCGTCGGATCGCTTCTCAGACGACAGAAGAGCGACGACAAGGACGCGACAGCGACGGCACTGACGACAGACAAACTCGTGGCCGTTGACGTCGTGATCGCGACGACAGGCGAACGACGGCGACTGGACGTGTCGTCGGACTGGACTTCGGAGCGTCTTCTCAGCTTCTTGATGGCCAACAGTGTCTCCACTGCCAGAGAGTACTTCGTCGCTCAGTCCGGACGCGCCGTCAAACGCCTGGAGAGCATTTCCCTCTCCTGCGATCTCTCCAAACCGCTGGAAGTGATGCCCAAGGCGCTCTTCACCATCGAGTTGTCACGTGACGCGAACGACGTTTTGTTCGGCTTTTCCGTCGAATCGGAACTCATTTGCGACGATCTCTGTGTTTACGTCTCGCGCGTCGAAAGGTTTGTCTCACATCAGCCGTCGTCTCACTGACTGTCGTCTGACTGTCGTCTGTCGTCAGCCAATCGATAGCCGGCGCTCACGGACTGCGCAGAGGCGACGAACTGGTGGTCATAAACGGCGCTCTCGTCCACGACTTGGACATGATGTTCGTCGAGTCGGTTCTTCAGGAGGAACTCACGCTCTGTCTGATGATTCGGTCGGCGCGAGACGACGTCCAGACGACGCTGCAGACGATGGAGACGCCGCTGACGACAGCCACCGACGACATCATCGAGTCTCTGGTGTGTCCGCCGCCGCCCGACGACCAGTCGGCCACTCAGCTGTTGAACTGTTCTGAATTGGAATCTCTAATTGTGCCAAAAGTCGAATCTTTTCTTCCCAAACAAAACTCTTTCTCGCAATTAATTCACTTTCAGAACAACCAAAACAAGACGACGACAGACACGACGGCGACCGCAGAACGACACCCACAGACGACAGGCAACGACAAGTTGCGCAAAGTCGTCAAAGAGGTAAAAGAGATTCTCATTTGATCAACAATTCAGTCATTTAACTCTCAATCAGCTCTTCGACACCGAAGTCTCTTATGTGCGCGCTCTGGAACAGCTGTTGTCCAACTACTTGGAGCCGCTGTCCCGCGAGACCTCGCTCTTGTCTCAGGCGGACATTCGAGTGCTCTTCGGATCCATCAAAGAGATAATTCGCGATCAGAAACAGTTCAAGCAAGAGTTGGAGCAAGTGATCGCTCCTCTGCTGGACCACAGCGCGACGACAGCAGACGACAGCAGTGAGACGACTGTCGTCGAGTCTGTCGTCAGTCGACTGTCGGATCTGTTTGTGCGTCACGCGACTCAATGGCGACAATACTCGACGTTCTGTGCGAGTCATTCACGTGCAGTGAAACTCCTAAGCGACGAGAAGAGCGCGCAATCAGTTCAGTTGCGGGAGTGGCTGTCGCGGCGGTCGTCTGGCCAGTTGGCGCAGTCGCTCGAGTCTTACTTGATTCGGCCGATCCAGAGGGTTCTTAAGTATCCTCTTCTGCTGAATCAGATGAAGTCGTTCTTCGCGAGAGACTCGGAGGAAGCCAAGAAGTTGAGTGAAGCGTTGAAAGCGGTCGAGAATGGTCAGTAGAGAGTGGTGGTCCAGTGGTCATCTGGTCATTGTTCTTCTTGCAGTGGCCGAACACATCAACGAGATGCAGCGGATCCACGAGGAATATGGCGCCATCTTCGAGCACTTGTGTCGCCGAAGCCAAAGCCAGGGATTGGGATTAGGATTGGCCAGTGGCCAGCTCTGTGTGGATCTCTCGCCGCCGGCTCTCATTCACGTAATAATACTTTTATCGCAATCACTGTAATCACATTCCCATTGAATAGTACGGTGGCGTCGATTGGATTAATTCGATGGAATTTTTGGGCAAAAACTCGCGAAAAGGCGTCGAATTGCACGCAATGTGTTTCGTGTTCGGCGCGTGCGTCGTCTTCCTCTGCAAAGAAGTCATTCGGTCGCGAGGCGGTCGCGAAGAGTCCAAGAAGTCCAAAGGGAAGGAAACGGAAGTGGAGATCATTCGCCACCAGACTCTGATTCCGGTCATTGAAGTGCAGGTGAGAGCCACCGGACAACAGGAGCCGGGAGAGACCGACTTCCGGTGGGAACTGATCCAACTGAAGACCACTTCCGGGAAGCGGTCCGAGAAGATCTACAAGTTGTCCAACTCTTCGGCCGAATATCGGAACGCATTCCTGCGCACAATCAGACAAATCATTCGCGAAGACGTCAAGAATATGACCGCCGGTCGACTCCCGCAGCAGACCCGATGTTCGGCCGACCAGAAGATGTCTTCGGCTGACGTGGTCTCGTGCGGTCTGTGCGGCAAAGACGTGTCTCTCGGCTGCCGAAGCAAAGAACACGTGGGAATGGGAAGCGATTCTCCGGTTTGGCGAAGAAGACAAGACAGCAACTCGTCTTCGCGCTGACCGGAAGTGTTCTGATGTTCTGATGGATCTTTTGCTCATTTTTGTCATTCTATTGTAGTTTCTATCAATAATTCAATTCAATACTTATTATAATAAACTCAATTCTCAACAAATCTTTAAACATCTTTAGATTGTCTTAAGAATATTCTCTTCTCAAAAATGATTATCAGAGATGTCTCAACAAATGTTCTCAACACTCGACAGATGGCGCCACTGATAGTCAGTTGAGTGAAGAGAATCTCTCACTCAATGGCCGACTTGAAGAGAACTCAAACGAAGATGGAAGACCAGAAGCAGCAGTCCTCGGCCTCGGGAGGAGGAGGTCCTTCTTCGCAACCATCGTCCTCCACCTCGACCACCACCAGAGACCAGAACAAGGACAGCCAGAAGCCAATGAACGCGAAGAAGCGCAAGTTCGAGCCCAACAAACGCCAACAACAATCGGATAATCAGAACACTCATCACTTGACGTCACGTGACAACCAGTCTCACGGACACAATAGCAGTGGTCACTCGGCAGACAACAGTCAGCGCTGGACGCGACTGACGGGCGCGCCCGCCTGGGACCTGCCCACCAACGACCCCACGCATGCGCAGCAGTTCACTGGTCAGTCGTTGTCATCACTAAGACTGCGACATAACTCCCGATCTCTTTCAGGGCGATGTCGGCTCTTCGTGGCCAACTTGCCGCAGTCGGCCACCGAGGACTCGTTGCGGGAGCTGTTCCAGCCGTTCGGTCAGATCGCCGACATCTACATCGGGAAGGCCAATCAGTTCGCGTTCGTCAAAATGGACACAAAGCTGAACGCCGAGACGGCGAAGAACAATCTGGACGGTCGCCCGCTCGAAGGCAGGACTCTTCGGGTGCGACTGGCGGCGCACGCGGCCGCCGTTCGGGTGTCCAATCTGCCGCCTCTGGTGTCCAACGAACTTCTGGCGCTCGCCTTCCAGAGCTTCGGTCCCGTGGAGAGAGCCGTCGTCTCAGCCGACGACCGGTCTGTCGTCTGTCTGTCGTCTGTAGTGTGTCGTCGCTAACTGTCGTCTCTCTCTTAGCGGTCGTTCTCTGGGCGAAGGCATCGTTGAGTTCGCGCGGAAGAACTCTGCTTCGGCGGCCATCAAGAAGTGTCAGAACGAATGTCTTCTGCTGTCCAACACTCCGATGCCAGTTGTGGTCACTCCGCTGGAGGCGCGGGACGAGGAGGAGGGCGTTCCCGAGAAGACGGTGACGCATGCGCAGGACTACAGGGCGGAACGGGAGGCGGGGCCGAGATTCGCGGAGGCGGGGACTGTCGAGTGGGAGGTGAGGGAGCGGATGTCGGTGGGCGTGTCTCATGATGATGATTGTCTTATAGATGGCCCGGAAGTGGAAGCAGTTGTGGGAAATCGAGAGTCAGAGGAAAGAGCAGTTGGAGTCAGAGATGCGAGACTTGAGATCCGAATTGAGACAACAGATGGAGTTCGTGAAGATCGAGGCGACGACCAAACAGCTGCGGGACCAGTTGCGGGCGATGGAGAGCGAGAGTCAGAAGCTGTGTGCGGAGCGGGAGCGGCGGGTGGAGGAGGAGAGGCGGCGGGAGGAGCACCGGCGACAGACGGAACTGATGCTGCGACAGCAGGAGGAACAGCTGCTGCGCCGGAGTGGCGAAGATTTGGGACAATTGCGGCGACAAGAGTCGGAACTTCGACAACAGGCGAACGCTTTGCAGCAGTTGTTGGACAGACAGGAACAGGCGCTCAGACAGATGCAGCAGCCGACGGGAATCGGGGCCGACATGGTAATTGATTGCGATCACAATGACTGCGGTAGTGATTAGTGACGCTCTGATTGTTGTCTTGTTAGCCGCAATTGGATCCGCTCAATGGCCACTCACTCGCCTTCTCGCAACAGCAACAGAGCTCAGTGATGGCTCCGCCCCCTGCGGTCAATCAGCCAATGAGCGTGAATCAGTTCCAATTGAATCAGTCGCCATTCAATCCGATTCAGCGACAAATGAATCCCCAATTGAGTCACCAGACGCCGCAATTCGGTGGACAAAGATCGCAACAGCAGATGGGCGGAGCCAACTATGGCCACTCCCACTACAAACGCAATCGACGATTCTAATCGATAATCAATCGATACAATTGAATCGATTTATTTAAAGTGAAATTATTATTATTTTACATTTTGGACATAAATGACGTCATCTTTAATTTAAATAAAATCATTTCCAGTCTTTGGACTCGTCGTTCACTTCCGGTTTGCTTTCAATCACTTCTTCTCCGTAGAGGACTTCCGGTTTCTGCCATTTGTTCTTCACTTTCTGCCAGAATTGTGTCCACTTTTCTTTGATCTTCGGATACAAACAAAAACTTCTTTCTTCTTCAGAACTTAATTGAATAATTGAATTGAAAACAGAAATAAAGAGAAAAAGAGTCCAAAAACGAGACATAATTCACGAGAACTGAATGAATTAACTACTAATGGAACGAATGAGTGAAGTGAAGAGAACTGAATGCCTTTTATACTTCACTCCACTCTACAGACGATTGTTTTCGCTGAACAACGAGAACTTCTTGGACGCCAGAGGGCGGTAGTTCTCGAGCGGCTCTTTCGGTCGCTTCCGATTGAACTTCAGCTTCGACTGCAAGAACGCGATCACCAGCTGCGGGATCTTCACGCGCGCCACTTTGCTCGCCACCAACTCGCTCTCCTGCTGGCCCTCCCACTCCACGCAGTACTTGATAAGCCCCGCCTCCTCGACCACGCCCACCACTCGCTTCGGCTTCAATCCGCGCGCGAATCCGTCGCCTGTCGTCTTCTTGGGCGACGGCGTCGTCTTGGGCTGTCGTCCGCGTCGTGCGGGTGTCGTCGCCGTCGTCGCTCCCGACCGCTCGAACTCAGCGATCATTTCCTTGCAGTTCAAGTTGTCGATCGGTTCCCACGTGTTCTCCGTGGCGTCGAAGCCCAACCACTTGACGCAGTACTCCACCCGATTCTGGCGCTTCCGCTTCCCCACAATCGCCTCCACCGTGAACTCCTCCTGAACCGCCTCCTCTTCCGCTTCCGGCGGCTCTTCCTTCACTTCGGCCATCGGCTCTTCGGCCGTCGGCTGAGGCGTGAGGAGCGTCGTCTCGGCTGTCGTCGGTTGGCTGTCGTCGACGACAGCCGGTGTTGTCGTGGCGTCCATTTGGTCGCCGAAAGAGGGAATGAATGCGTTCTCCGGAAACGGAAACTCATTTTCGGTTAAAAACATTTGATTTTCGGCGAAATCAGTAATAAATTCGTTGTTTTCCATTGTTTTCGTGAATCAGAAGACAAGACGAGTGCTCTCTTCTCTATTAAGTCTCTACTCTATTACTATGGCAACTGATTTGTCCACAAATGACGTCTCAGTTGTGATTCCCAATTGTCTAAACAAGAAGGGAATTGAGAGTCAATTTGAACGTTTTTAATGGATTCAAATAAAACTATACAAATAAAATGTCGGCTAAAAAACGAAAACTCATTTCTGCCAAATCTCTGCCATTCTTCAGAAGAGACGCCGAAGAAGACGACACCGGAGAAGACGACAGTGGACGACAAGAGACGACAGCGATCGGTCGTCAAAGAGTTTTTGCGCACAAAAGAAACCAATTTTTGGTTCATTTTTACGTTGAATTGAGCGAAGATTTAAACGAATTTTTGGACAAAATTTGCGATAATTTGCGGCAAAAGTCGTTCAAAGACATTGAGTTCTTGGAGGACAGACACGTGTCTCTTGTGGACGGTCTTCGATGTCTTCGCTTCCATGAAATCGACTGTTTTTGGCGAACAATTGAAGAATTAATTGAAAGAAAAGGATTTGAATTAAAGTTTTTATTCAATTGTTTTCGAGTTTTCAATAATCAAAAGGAAAACAGATTTTTCCTAACTTTTGGCGAAAATTCAGTTAAAAATCAATTGAATTACAATTTCTCTGAAATCATTGAAAATGTTTTCACAAATCAACTCAAAAACTCTGATGAAGGCACGCGCCTAATACGTGCTAAGGAGATGACTTATCACGTGTCGGTGGCGTCCAGTGGCCATCGGGAACAGCTTTTGGCGGTGGAAGAAGAGCTCAATGAAGACATGAAGGAATGTTTTGTGATTAAAGTGAATGAGATTTGTGTAAAAGTGGGAAATTTTAAGCGAAAAATTCGAATTAAATAAAATTACTAATTAAACTAGTATTAATTCGTTGATTAATTTATCCAATGATTAATCCGTTAATCTCTTGCGTCAAATCCATTGCTTGCACTTCTGTGAACCGCATTTACAAGCGATCGCGTCCACCGATACTTTGCTGTCGTCAGAGCTGTCGTATCCGCTGTCGTCGTCCTTCACATACTTTCCCTCCGCGTATGACAACACTGTGTTCTTGTAATCATAGGTGAGTTCTTCGCCCGCTTCGATGTTTCGGTTGGCGAAGAACGCGATTCTCGGGATCTTGTCCTTCTGCGGACACCTCAGCGCCAAGTGGACGTCCAGATTGGGTTGACACGAGTGGTTGGCGAACCTGGTCACATTGCCCTCCCGCCTGCCGTCCACAAACAACGTTTGGCCGCAGAACTCCTGGTCGATGTTGAAGAAGTACGTCGAGTCGCGGCCGCGCGTGCGCTCGCTGTCGAGCACTTGGCCGCAATAGTCCATCACGAACTGGCCGAACTTGATGGCCTCCCCCGCCCTCAGGCCCCACCCCCGGTCCACCGTGCGACTGATCACCACGCGCACGCGCTGTCCCTTCTGCACGCGCCGATTGGGACACGTGTCGGGCGCGCACTTGCACGTGTCCGAGCACTCGTAGATCACGTGCGAAGTGCGGAAGCGTTTGTTGTCTTTGTAGAAGCGCACGCAACACACGCACGTGCGGTTCCTCACGCAGCCGTCTGCGCAGTCGCACTCCCATGCGGGCCACGTGGGCGTCACCTCCACTCCCTCGACCACGTGGTATTCGGTCAGGTACTTGAGTGGCGGCGGCGAACACGTGTCCACCAGGTTCTCCACGTCGACCACGCCCTCTAGCGATAAGGGAATCGTCTCGCGCTTCCACTGCTGCAACTGGTCGCTCAACTGCGCCCTCTCGCGACTGAACTCGAAGAACTCTTCCAGAGACCGGAAGTGCTTCGATATGAAGAGCTCTCTCACCAAATGCTGCAGAAGAAGCCGCAGTGGCCACGGATCAGCTCTCCTCGCCTGACGCCGCAACTCACGCGCGCACGCCTCCTTGAACTTGTGCACGTGTTGCTGGAGAGCGCGCGTGTTCTTCGCGCAGACTCTGAACTCTTGGACTTCTTTGTCGTTCAACTTCAACAGAAGTCCCAAATCCGAGTGAAGAACGCGCCGCAGGACCAGATTCACTTCCCGCAGGTCGTCCACAGTGTACGTCCACGAGCTCTCTTCGGGCCACTCGTCGCTCGCCGACCGCTGGTAGAAGCGCGAGAAGAGCGCGTGACACTCGAACAGGTCTTCACTCTTTTGCCACGTGTTCTGACTGTGGGGATATCCCTCCCACTTGACCAGGAAGAGGAGGTCGCAGTCCACGTTCAGCCGGACGTCCGCTATGTCTTCGGCCCAGTACCGCTTCTCACTGCTTGTCGTCTTCCTCTTCTTGTTGTTATTACTGCCGAACACGTGGTAAACGAATCGCTTCTTCCGCTTCTTTTTCTGCTTCTCCGGCGGCGGCGGCCAACACACCGGCAGTCGGGACTGTCGCCACAGCGAGAAGATGGTCTCCCGCGAGTCGAGACACGTGACACGCGCGTCACCCAAGAGCTGTTGATCCTGTCTTCGGACGACTTCTTCTGAACTCATTTTGCAAATCAAAACATTGACTCCAATAGTATTGGCGCCAATTCAGTGAGTGAGTGGAGTGATGTTCATAAAGAACGTTACGATTGAATTGAGAGTCAAGTCTTTGTTATAAGAGAGGGAATGTTGTTTCGGTGAGAGTAACAGAGTTTGTGAGTCAAAGTCAATGTTTACATAATAACAGATTGAATGGATGTTACGTAATAAATAGCACCAAATGATAATTGGATTGATTTGATTGCAATTTAATTGGATTTGTTAATTATGTTTAAGCATAACATTTCTCCCAACGGAATGACTGTTCACAAAGAGAATGAATATAAAGAGTGAAACCTATTTATAGATAGTTATGATCGAAGTGAACGACTTATTCGAAGAGTTGTCTTCGCGCGTGCGGCAATTGGAAACACGTGTTCGGAAACAGGAGCGCGTGATTCGCGCGTTGAGAGAGTGTCGCCACGTGTTGTTCGGTGAGGGCGCGTGCAGAAGAGAGTTGAAGACATTGGAGAGAGAGTTGAAAGAGTTGGACAAAGAGGAAGAAGAGATTATTGAGAAGAAGAAGAGATGTCTTGAGTGTGGAAGAGAATTCAGTAATGAATTGGGATTGAAATTGCATTCGAATAAATGCGGAAAACAATTGTTGAAATGTGATGCGAATGAATGTGATTTTAGGACAAAGAAGAGAGAAGAGATGCGAAGACACAAACAAGTGGAACACAATCACGAGGAGAGTGTCTTCGGGTGTCAGTGGTGTCCGGAGAAGAGGTTTCGGTCGGCCAAGAGCGCCGCCAATCACCGGCGAAGTCACCACATGGTCCAGTTCGAGTGTCCCGAAGAGGAATGTGAGTTTAGGACGCGATTCAAACACCGATTGGAAGTTCACTTGAATGTTCACAACAATGTGA
This sequence comes from Scheloribates latipes, assembly GCA_034698225.1. NCBI lineage: Eukaryota > Metazoa > Arthropoda > Arachnida > Sarcoptiformes > Scheloribatidae > Scheloribates > Scheloribates pallidulus. The sequence goes on along the minus strand of JAQGBE010000121.1, from coordinate 188 downwards.
AGCCTTTTAAATGCGAATGTAATTCAAGTGATTAGAATGACACCCAAAACAAACTTAGCTCAAATTCTAGTCCAAAAGTGAAATCGTAGCCCAAAATTTAGTTGGAGAGCGACTAAATTTTGGACTAACTTTTGAGCTGGGATTCAGTTCTAGTTTTTCGAACTGAATCCCAGACTAGCTTTTCAACA
>JAQGBE010000120.1:0-28075 GCA_034698225.1 Scheloribates latipes | reverse complement strand
GTCAAATGTAATGTTTTATTCCTTCAGTTTGAGTGATCTTTTGGTCAGCGGACGAGTTTGAAGGCTAACGACTGTAGCGATTCAAGTCAACCAAAAACTTCACTTCAATTGCATTCAACTGATAAACCGCTTCTCAATCTGTAGTCATAACTGCCTTCGAAGTGATCGCCGAATGTCGAGAGCAATGAAACGGTCCTCTTATGAGAGCTTAATTGAGGGAACGCCCGCCAAACGGACGACCACTTCGGATGAGATGGTCGACGACGGCTCCAATCGGATGCGCGTCTATCTGAGGGTTCGTCCGCTTAATGACCGCGAGACCAGCCAACGCAAGACCATTGATGTGATCGACAATCAGTGGCTGGTCTTCGAGTTGGACGATAACCTGAAAACAGAAGACGAGAACCTCTATGACGGCAAGAAATACCAACAGTTCGGACGGCGGGCCAACAAAAACCTTCAGTTCGCCTTCGATCGTGTCTTTGGTGAGAACGTGGAAAACAAACCAATCTATGAGTTCTCAACCAAGAAGTTCGTCGATTCGCTGCTCAACGGTTACAACTGCGCGGTCTTCGCCTACGGCGCCACCGGCTCTGGAAAGACCCACACAATGCTGGGCTCTTCCGATGATCCCGGAGTCATATTCTTCACTGCAATGGATTTGTTCCGTCAGATCGAAGAGAAGGCCGAAGAAGAGAAACTGGAACTAACGATATCCTACTTCGAAATCTATAACGAGATGGTCTATGATCTCCTCGGCTGCCTGACTGGCAGTTCGCTCGCTGTTCGAGAGGACAGTCGCAAAGGAGTGGTAGTCCAGGGACTGTCTGTCCATCAGCCGACAGATGCAACCAATTTGTTGGAGATGTTGAAGTCGGGAAACAGACGCCGAACTCAACATCCGACTGATGCCAACTCCGAGTCTTCGCGATCGCACGCAGTCTTTCAGATATCGCTGAAGAAACAAGACTTTTCTTCTTCGCAAGAGATGTCTATTCAAGTGTCGAAGATGTCATTAATCGATTTGGCCGGCAGTGAGAGAGCGACGACCGCATACCAGACCAATCTGAAGTCACTTCTGGCTCTCGGCAATTGCATCACAGCTTTGGCTCAGAACGACCCCAAACGGAAGAGCACTTACCGCGTGCCGGTGCCGTACCGCGACTCAATGTTGACACTTCTTTTGCGGGACTCGTTGGGCGGCAACTGTCAAACTGCGATGATTGCAACGGTGAGTCCCGCGGGCTTTCACTACGAGGAGACGCACAACACTCTGGTCTACGCCGACAGAGCCAAAGGAATACAATTAAACTTCAAGAAAAACAACTTTTCTGTCGGTCTTCAGCCGCGCAATTACGGCCATATAATGGACTCGCAGAACAAGAAGATAGTGGATCTGACCGAACAACTGGATCGCCTTCGCCAGGAGAATGAAAGACTTCGGGCGAAGATTGATAGCGTTTCGATGAATGTGATCGATGCCAAAGCAGACTCACTCGAGAAGTTGAATGCCGTCAAGAAGTCTATCAACTGGAAGGACGACATCTCATCGCCCAAACTATCCAAACGCAAAGAAGTGGAGAATCTCTTTTCGTTGCCGACCCATACGGCTGTTCCGACCACTCCATTGCCCAATACTTCTCGGAACCTGGTGTCAGTGCACGACATCAATCCGTATGCGATCCATATGAACGACACACAACTCGATTGGAGAACCACTCCATTGGCCTCGAGAACTATCAATTTCGAAGAACTATCGCTCACATCGCGCGTCCATAAGTCACCGAAACCCGTAGCGATGGTCACTTCTTACAGGCGGTCCGTCGAATACAATGAGAACAGCGCACTCAACGTCACGCTTACCATCGAAGCCAATCGCGGCAACCCTTCGTCTGGCGGCCATCGCAACGCTTGGAACAACCGCTCGTGGAATAACAGACCGGCGACACCAGCCGTCAGACACCAGCCTCACATCATTCGCCACCATTTCATATCTAATAATTAGTTTTAATCGTTTTTACATTTATTAATATTCTTTTAATCCAAACATTTTTATTACTTTTAAAATTAATGTCAAAACATCACAGCTTTGGGAGTATCTAAACCTGTGATTGTTTGCTTTGATAATAATATAATTAGTTTTGTAATTCAAAATTTCAATTTATATCATATAATTGAAATCAATTTTTAAAACTCGTATATTTGAACTCTTTTTCCAAATGCAGTTCTCGATCTTTGGAGCCAAGTCTTCGGGATTTTTGTATTTATCGATCACACGATTGGATATGACTATTGAGTGCATTCATAGTCAGTGTCCGATTGGCACCGATTTTCGTTTTATTAATGAAATCCATTCCGAATTGCGAGACATAACTCACAATAGAGACACAAATTTGAGACAACAATCGATTGCTTGGAATTCAATAAAAATAGTTTGAAATCCAATAAAATGAATACAAATTACTTATTGTCTAAAACGGTCACAACTATTGGATATTTGATTCGATTGTCTATAAAACAAGTATTTGTTTGCCTCAAGTGTTCCAACAAATTCTTCTGCCGTTCATATCAGAGATATATTGACTGCTCTTCAACCGGATGTCAGTGTCAGTGTTTGTAATGCCTTTAAACAACACACCAAACCATGGGATAACCAACTGATCAATACAACTCTGATAATATCCTCACTCACTCACTAAACACAATTTCCTGACACAAAGACTAAACTTATTAATAGCTTCAATGTCTTTCAATTCAAAAAATTGTCTCTATTTTTATGCCTTTCATCTTTCATTGTTTAACCAAAACATTTGAGCAATTTTGTATTGAGCGCATTCAATGTGCATGCTTCAAATCGAAATGTCACTGTGAAATATGACTTTTATTAGATTTTATGCTAAATTATTCAAAATTGACCATAAAAGACAATCTATAGTATTCATGAATCATCAGATATTCATTTTTCAATTTTCAATTCGCCACAATCTCGTTGATTAATATACATCTACTTCAGCCTTCATATCCTTGCAATATCTTATGGCAATGTCTGATCTTCCAGGCATCTACACTTATATCACCGAGGATTGAATATCTAAAGTAAATAATCGAAAGTCCTTTCAGATTCAAAACTTTTTTATTATTACAAGTTTAGAGTAAATATTTTCCTATAAAAATCATTTTATTGATAATACAGTCGTTTTGATGACAATATATCGCATTTTATCGACCGATTAATTCAATTTTAGTTATGAGACTCAAGTATTTTAGATTTAAGCATAAGATTCTTGACTAAGAATATTGAATATAAGCGAGAATTCATACTCTGATGACTCGAATTTCCTTTATTGAGGGCACATAACCACAAATCATATACTGTTTTTGTATCGAACGGCGAGCGAAAGGAAAGTTTTACTTTTGATTCAATAGTTTATATATTTGTGGTCTTAATCTCATTTTTATCAAACTTTTGGTAATTTGTTTTGATCTGAAACATGATTTGAAGCCGTGTTTTGTCCGATAGCATCACAATTGAGCAAGGTTTGCCCCTCACAGCGCAGCTAACGAGGCGGATATTATGCAATGGTAGCATGGTGTAGCATAGTGTAGCATGGTCAAATGGTCGAACAGACAAACAATGCCATCCATCACAACCAACCGCTGGAAACCGCCTCTGCTTTGCATTAGTTTACGTATGGCTTTGGGAAAACATTGGATAATATGTTTGTTTTGCGATAAAAGTTCTCCAAATTCCAGAATAATTATTAATATTCTAAAAATCCATTTCTGACACAATTCCGGTAAATAATTCCCAAAACGATTAACGAAAACATTGTCGGATGTGTTGGACCACTCATCAGGTGCTTAGTCATCGCATATTTTGCTTAAATGCTTAATTAAATTCTTTTTTTTTAAATAGAAAATTAAATTAAAGTAATTCTATGTAAGTTATATAGAGGTAGTGATATTTTTCTGTCCAATTTTTGAGAGCAATTTTCCATTCGAGTAGTTTCTCGAGATGTTTATAATTTTTCTCGTCTAACGTCTAATAAAATATTTTAGATTTAATAAAATTTCTATTCTATGAGACATTCAAAAAGTATGAGATTTTCTTTTTCGCCATTCATTTTATATATTTTTTGTGTCCAAATAAATGCATAAAGAGTTCCGTTTCATTGAATCAATGCTTGGTATTAGAGCTATTCAGACTTAAATGTATCACGTACAAATTCAATTACCGGGTTCACAGATAGGCTTTAATTTAATTCCAAAGGTCAGCAAAAATATAGACAATTATATCCTTTAGTCTGAGTCCTCAAAGAAGCCAATAATTGAGAGGCAATGCGAGCGAACGGACTTTTCATTTTGCGCTCGACTTTAATTAGACTTTTATATCTCACTCACGGATCGGCCGTCCATTCCGTTCCGATTCCGCTCTGTAAGCCTCGAATTGGTCTATTGTGGCGGTGATAGACAGTCAGCGATGAAGTGATACATTCGATCATTTCATTAGAGAATCTCAAACCAAAATCAATACAACAATTGATTGCTTGTAATGACTAAATGCGTTCAACTATTGACTTATAAACTAAAATAATAACTGTTGTTGTTGTTGGCGAATCCATTGGCCAAATGAACCAGTTTATTGCCAAATGGTCTACAATCGCCACTGTTTGCCAATCCAAAGGCAAACATTACCACCAAATCCGTCACACATTTGGCAATATTTTTATGGCAAACATAAGAATGGTTTCTAAATAGCAATAAATATAAAGTAATTTTGTTTATTAATAGTCGTCAATAGGTTTGTGATTACAGCCAAGGATTTGTATTTCGCCAAAGAATATGTCATTAAAGGACTTATCCAATGATTATTCGGCGTCAGAGCCCTCTAACTCGACTCTATTATTACCAGTCTTTGTCGATCCGTTGCATTCGTTCGGTAGACTTATTGGAACCGGTATTTGACAGCGAGTCAGACCGTAAAGGCTTCTCATCATTAGAGGGCAGACAATATATCAATGACTTAATTACCAGTCGTTGGCCAACACTTGTGGTCACTCCTAATGACAAGCCATCAAAAAGTGTTTTGTTTGCTCTTCCGTTCCTCAAAACGAAGCCTTCGGTATAAAACATAAGTTTAGACGAAAGGCTTATCCAATACTAAGTGGTTGTGCTCTGAGTTGTGCAGTCAGTCGACTCGACTCGACTCTACTCTACTCTCGGCTCAGTTCAGAGCAAAAGTATTTTCTATCGATTTTTATACATTTCTCACATTCGGAACATTCGGTGGATTGCAGTGGCGTCGGAGTTGGAGTACAGTCGCTGAGCCGTTATGTTATGTGTTATTTAGAGTCCACAACATTACAAATCCTATTGAATCGCGACTCACAATACTATTGCCAATTGAGTGCCAGTACTGCCACTGATGTGGAGCTCCAGTAGTGATGATAATTCTGTTCGCTCTGCCAAAGAGGAAAAGGTTGTCCTTCGCTTGACATCGTCTGACACTTGCTTTCTGTTCTTCGCTTCATTTTAAATGTTAAACATTGCATAAGAAGTGGATCGCGAAGACTGAAGAGTCCGACTCCACTAATATGAGTTGACTTCTCGTTCTGCTCTTCGCTCTCAAAGCCAACAAATCAATTCTTCTCTGACTTTAATCGAGAAATACTTTTCATATATTTTGTTGGCTGAGAGCGAAACAGTTGTTCGACTCGAGTCTCGCCGATGGAGACGATCCAACTTAGCGACGAAGAGCACCGGCAGAAGCAGCGACGGCACCGCAACCATTGCCTTCTCTGACGCCAGCAGTGAACACAATGTCCAAACACAATATGAACCGAAACTTTCATTTGCGAACCGAAACTTCAGATTTAATATCCAAATCCAAATGTTTCGTCAGTATCTCATATATAACTCAATTCTTATCAGTCGTTCGCCAACTACTCGACGCTCAGCTCTAATAGTGTTTACACAAAAACTTTTCGTTCGTTTCGCTGAAGTGTCTTAAAATTTGATTAATATTGCAGCGAAACGTCAATCGTATAAATGGACGCAACCTATGGCCAGACGTGTTCGCAACGGATGCTGTAATTTACTGCATCTGCACGAAGAGAACTCACGTTTCCTATTACTGGCCGTCGTTCTCATCCTATACATGATCTTCGGTGCTCTGGTCTTCCATCTGCTCGAGAGAGACACCGAACAGAAGAACCGACAGAAGCAGAAAAATATTTTCGATAATTTCCAACAGAAATACAAACATTTAGTAAACGAAAGCGATTTAATTGAATTACTCGAGGCGTACAACGAATCAGTGCATGGCGTGACCGGACGGACCGAGCGCTGGGACCTGTCCGGCTCGTTCTACTTCGTGGCCACTGTCGTCTCCACCATAGGTCAGTCCGACAAACCTTTTATTACTTTTGACATTAATTATAGTCAACTTTTTGTTCCATTTTTGTTGCGTTAATGTAAATGCGAATCAAGTGATTGAAACTTAAGACCCAAACACTAAGTCACGCAAAGGCCGTCTCAGCAGTCATAAGTCGATCAAACATTATGTTCGCAGAAATGGTATCGATTTGTTGCAAATTAATAAATTAATTAACCGTTAATAGAATTATAATGTAAACGTAGCTAGGACAGTGCCAGTATAGGACAGTGGCACAGACTGGCACAGACTGGCAAGCACCCAACAATCAATCTAGGTGTCATTGCCACATTCACTGACTAATGAATATTGCGCTTTATTTGTGCTGAATTGGAAGTAAACAAGGTTATAAATGGAAATGAAGTCAAAATAAATGTTTGACTCCAATCCCAAGCCTTGCTCAGAACAAACCCAACTGTTTTCGCATTAAGTATTCTCTGATTATTCGTCCGATTCTCTGATGTATTCCTTAAGCTTTGGTTTTTAATGTTTACGTTGAAGGAAGTGTTGACTTAAAGAACAAGTTATTATTTAAAGTGACAAACGTTTTACTCGATTGCATATCGCTTACAAATAAATTGTCGAATTGATTGATACGAACCAGAATTGTCGAGCACTTAATTCTCGCTCAATATTCTTCAACAGTTCTCTACACAGAATCGTTGAGTTGTGACTCAATAAGAATTCTCTCACTAATAGACTATTCGAAACAACTTTTCTCTGTATAATGAACACTAAATCTTATCTTTCGTATTGCAAAATATTGTCTGAATGTCTGCTGAAGACAATATGAATCAAATGGTTCTAACATTATATTCGAGACTAAGAAATCTGAAATTCGTATGCAATCAAAAGCTCTCACACGTCGAGCAAAATTTCACTTTTAAAATCGATTCAACTTTTGATTTCAACTATTGTCTACCTCTGGATCAGACCAAAAACGATCATGGTCCATTTCCATAGCTCATTTGCTCTGTTATTATCTGATTGTACAATAAATCCAAGGCATCTAAACATCTAAACTCATTGTCATATTCCTTATTGTCATAAAATGATTTATTTCCAGACATTTCTTATTGTAGTGAAAATTGTTTCGCTCTTTAATGCAATCTGTCATCCATTGGTTGATAGCTTTTTTCGCCGAATGAGATGACTTTCAAAGCAAATCGAGTGTTGAGAATTGAAATTTTCGATTGATCGGAGGTATGGCTCACTCCCTATCCCTACTCTCACTTATGGCCTCTGTCAGAGCCTAAACAAGAATATTCTGGTCGCGAATCTGGTGTCAGATAAGCCCTATTGAGATAATGAGACGTCGCGACACTGTATCTGTTCGTCTGTTTCCGTCCGATTGAATACCCAATTAATGGAATCGGACGCCAATGAAAACATAAGTAGTTTTTAAAGAGTTGGGAATAACTAGTGATCTGTCGGGCGGTAAAGTTGAGCAATATTTCAAGTGTAAGGCGAATGGCTTGCGATTAATGGCTTACTTGTCAAGCAATGAGTTCACTCAACCCAACACTGTCTCTGTTAAACCATTTCTTGATATCAAACTAAACAACTAAACAAAACCCCGTTATCTCAAAGTTTGCATAAAATTCTGTATCAATTGGTTCAACAAATTCCTGTGAACAGCACTTTTGCACACAAATTCGCTATAAATATCGTTAGTTTTGCAGATTATTTATCGTTTGTAAAGGTTTTGTTTGACTTTTGGGTTTTCAAATTAATTAACGAGTCTTTGGCCGCCCATCGAAATGGCTTTTGTCGACAATTTTGATGGTTTTATTAAAAATTTTGCGCTAATTATTGTCTTAATTAGTTCAGACATCGATTCAATTGATCGACAATTGTAGGCGTCGTCTGAGTGCAGACATTCAATGCGTTAAGGAATTTAATTGTAATTATAATCACTATTTTTGTTAACAAAACAATAGAAAAATAGAGATTATGTTTACGAATCGTCCAATCAATGCGACCATCGTTTGCTGCAAATGATATCTTACACCAGAATTCGAGTGACGCCAAATTAGATCAAGTTCATTTCTCTTACTAGTTTTCTCCGTTTGCATTCCAAGACTCTTCTAAAATGACTGCAAATCGAAGTAACAGAATATCAGAGAGAATAACAGTCATTCAAAGGTTTTCATTACAATTTTTGCTCATTTATCCCAATTTGTTCAGTAATGAGATATTCATAACTTGGATCAGACGTCTTAATCAATCTTCTTAGCTCAGATCGAACTACTTAACTCTTAAGCAGAATGTTCTCGACGTCTCAATTACTATTTGTTTTGCTATTTGTGTTGGTCTCCAATGGAATGGCCGAAAAGCCAATTGGTTCGGAAGAGTCGGTGATTGGTTGGACAGAGACGACGGCATCGGAAGAGTCGCCATACGAACAAAGATATCCATTGGAAAACTTGTGTCCGGTGTCTGATCTGAAGCCACTGGTGATGGGCTGTTATGTCGCCTCATTCGACATCTGGCAGATCGACATCACTCGGCTGACCGTCGCCGGAGAGGTCGAGACCAAGTGTGCGAACCATCAAAACAGATTTGATTGCGTCCTAAGGCTGTGTTGTGCTTACAATCAGTCGCTGCGATGCATGCAATCGATGGGACAACACATCTGTCCTCAGAGTCTCAAACAACTGAATTTCGAGATAAGCCAAACAATACCTGCAATTTGTTACCAATCTATCACTTCTAATAAGTGTCCACCAGTTTTGTCGTACATAACCTCGAGATCTTTGGGTGACACACAAAGAGCGGTCAACGCTTCGGTTCGCAGACAAATGTTCGAAACACTGCGAGCAGACAGCGATCAAAGTGAAAGCAATGCCTCGAAAAGTTTGATTTTTACTAATCTTCTTCTATATGAGTGACCCATAGCTTCTCTTTTGGTGACAGATTTGAAGAACATTCCTCTCACTTGTGTTCTTATTGTTTATCTTTGGATCAATTGGTGAACGGAATCTATTGAGCATTGGAGGACAGCTCATGCTTGTATTGGTAGTGAAATTACAGTTGTAGTTGCAAGTTGATTAGTATTTTTGCAACGAATCCCAAGAAAGAAATAAAAGTAATTTTCATAAATAAAGATTAAGAATGACTTGAATTAAGAAATGACATCAGTATTAATGAATCGCTTATCACACGAGAGACTTGAAACTAAAAGAATCAAAATTTAAAATTTCTTTACTTCATGACTCAAATCCCGCGATAGATTTGGGCGAAAGTTTTTGGATGAGTTGAACGGCAGATAAGATTAATTTATATTTGGTTCACTGGTTTTAAGAAGGATCAAAAAGTGACAAAATAATTGACCATGTTTACTTATCACAGTGGAATGTCGTCGGAGTTGAGTGGGGTAGTACTGTAGAATTCCGATTAGGTTTTGCCACCGATTTTCGAGGTGCTTTCCGTTTGCTTTTCTCAAAACCTAATCGGAATTCTCCTGTAGTTTTACTCTTCAATACAGAGTAAAACTCTTCTGTAGAGATAAAGAATTTGTTCATAAATTTTAATCACAAACTGTCTGACAGTTAACGAATGTCATCACTAATATTTTGTGTGGGAGTGATGTCTCCAATCGAGCAATCATTGAGATCATTGGCTTATTACTGGCCATCGATGTGACCATTAGTGACCATTAAGTTCCTCTCAAGACTCTGTAAGCAATAATCCCTAATTTGCAGTTGTTTTGAATCACAGACGAGACTAATGTTTGTGATTAACTTTAATGACTCCCTCTTTGCAAATGAGATGAGAGTTATGTAAAGTCATTAAAAATTATTGATATTTGACTGAATTGACTCAAAATTTGGAGGATTTTATGGTTTTGTTATTCAATTAAATGACTCAATAATTAGTTTATCATTCAGTTGAGAACTTTTGGATTACAAGAGCATTGATTTGAGTGTCAGTCAGTAATCTGGTGGCGAGTGATATGCAGTGCAATGTTTGACAAATGAAACACAACTACAGAATTTGAGTTTTAAAATGATTTTTTGTTCAGTCAAACGACAAGAATTGAGGTCAGAATCGAATCATCTCTTCGTAAGGCAAACAATTGGGTATCTGATTCATGCAAAACATAATAACAGATTCGCTGAAATGACAAATATAACTAACAAATGAATTTTCTATTGATTTTAACTGAAATCTAAATATATTTTTTCACTAAAAGAATGACAAAAGTTTCGGTTCTTAGGAATCAAAGGAGCCGTTTGTGCGACAAATGTTTTGCTTCTTCTGCTAAGCATTAGTTTGCGTTACGATATGATTATCGAAAGAATCGCTTTATTAAACATAAAGTAATTTAGTTTCGCAGCGATTCATAAATCTCTTACAACTCTTTTGTCATCTCTTCGTCAAAAACAAAAACTGGAGACGACTTTCACTGCAGTTATGATTGCATTCGACTAATAATGAGATAAAAATCAATTGGATTTTTGGCATTTCCTTAAACAATAAATGCAATGATTTGTGATTGCAATCAATTATCGATTGAAATAACAATAATTACTTTTGGCTCGGATTCTGCCACTAATATAATGACTATATTCTGCGACTAATAAATCACAAGTTATTGAAAATTCTTCGCAATTGATTCAATTGTTTGGTTAGTCTCATAGGAAATTCATTCCAATCAAAGTGTCAAGCTCCCATTTTGTTTCTTTTTAATTATGTGACTTTGAATCATTTGAAATAAAAGCAAAACTACTCGGTGTAAATCAAATATTTTCTTACGGTTGATCGACTAAAACAATGCTTATTGCATTGCAACCAATAAATTAGATGAACTCAAATGTTATTTGATTCGAACCGGACTTGCGTTCAATAGAGGCAATGAATTAGTTGACCCAAAGGAAGGTCTACTGCAATAATAAAGTATTTATTTGGACGAAAATCACATTTTATTTATTAATTTGATGATTATATTAAACAATTAATACTAATATAACATTCAATTGATTGCAGGCTTTGGAATGACTACTCCGAGCACACTCTACGGCCGTATGTTTCTCATTGTATTCGGATTTTTAGGTAAAATAATGTTTGCGAAACCATTAGGTCTGTCAAAATCGGTTCTATTAATTGGATAATTAATTGAATATGAATGCAATTGTCGAGAAATGAGTGCAAATGAAAGTGAATTATCATAAAAACAAAAGTCAGAATATTTCTGGTGATTGTGTCGGAGCGGAACCCACTGTTTATCATAGATTATTATGACAAATGATTGTGCGATGACTTATCAAATAAAATCACTTTCATTTGTCTTATCCCTTATGTGCAGTAAAGTACCCAACAGTGGGTCCCAACACAGTCCGCAAAGGCTTGTGAAATAAATAAATAAAATATTGTTTTTTGACAGAAAATGAGATGTGGGCTATACGCTAGGTGAATAGGCTAATATTTAGACGAAATTTAATTCAAGTTAAGTAAATGAGGTGCTGACCACATACAGTCGATATGATTCGGTAAATGTCATCTCTTGTGTCGATAATTCACATTTTGGTCAACAATTATGACATATCGTTAGCCATCAGACACTGTATTGCAAGACATGAGACAATATCGGATCACATGAGACAATCGCCAGAATATCCGATTCGCTGCCAATTTGTCGCTAATTTAATTCATTTACATTGTATTTATAGGCTGTTCCGGAGGAATATTATTCTTCAATCTGTTTTTGGAGCGAATAATAACACTTTTGGCTTATGTTATGCGAAAATATCACGAAATAAAGATTAGGAGAGACATCGAAAGACGAGACTCGACGCACACAAAGAGGAGGGAATCGACCGTCTCTTTCGACGACCGACTCGACGCCAATTGGAAGCCTTCGGTCTATTGGGTAATCACAGTGTTGGCCGTCTTCACCACACTTATTGCCGTCACTGCTTCGGCGGTCTATTCCTCGGTCGAGAAATGGGATTATATCGATTGCATTTACTTCTGTTTCGTTGCCTTTTCCACCATTGGTTTCGGCGATTTAGTGACCGCTCAGTCGGCGAAGACTGAGCAGAACGCGGATAATGCACTGTACAGTGTCCTCAACTTCTTGTTCATAGCCGTCGGCTGCTGTTGCATATATAGCCTGTTCAATGTGGTCTCAATAGTGATCAAACAGTTCTTGAACTTTCTGATCAAAAAACTGAACATCAGGTGCAAATGTTTCCGCAGTGGTCGGTCGCCAGTGCTGACCCATGTGACCCGATCGCGACGCAACGCACTCACGCCTAACCACCTGAAGAGTTACGCCAACTCTGGTCAGCACAAGACCGTCACAGTCAAGGCCAGCATTGCCGCCGACTCGAGCGACGCCGACTCGACCTACGACTCGGACACTGAGCGGCGGAACTCGAATGAAATGATTTGTATGAGAGATGTTCTCAAGACTAACAATGTTTCGTTGGCTATACTCCAAAAAGAATTGTACGAATCGGCACAGAAGGCCAAGAATTATAGGAGTCCTGCAATTCTTCTGCCGTCCAAAGAGAATAACAACGACTTCAACACTGGAACTGTTGGACCGCTCGCTATCGTCACTCAGAAGTTGGGCGACGATTGAGTTCAACAAATAATTAGTTCTCTAATTGTTAGACTAAATCATAGATTAGAACATCATTTGTATAGTGACTGAAATCCACTTTTGCATTGAATTGAGACCCAAATCATAATTACAACTCATTCGACAAATCTCTTTCGGAGATTCAATTATTTTCTAAATAAGTTCATTTCATTTGTTCAAATTCAAATCACTTGTTTTCATCTTGTTTAGCCAGGTCGGTGACAGATTAAGTTGACATTATTCTATTTGATTGGTGTTGTTGCTTTATTAATTTTCAGCTGCGATTAATGGTTGATGGTAATAAGTTTGAGTTTATCAGAACAAAAACAACTGACATATTATATAAAACAATTATAATCGTCAAAATTGCAAACTTATTTTAGAATGAGAAATGTGCGAACATGGATTACATTCATTATACATTCATTATTACGTAATATGATTAGAATAGTTATCAACTGATTGTCATCTAAAAGGAAAATATTGAGACTAAGAAAAAACAATTTTTATTTTTAAAAGGTAATCACAAAATGAATAGATTAAACAAATTGTGATAACTGTTTGACTGATTAACCGATTCGAGAGTTGAGTGAAATTTTTCCAAATTAATGCAATTTTAGGGAAAATTAATCAATTTATGCAACTTTTGGAGTCAATGGCAATGACTTTGACTTTTATTTATTTAATCATTACTTACGAAAAGGTTTTGAATCTTTGAACAAATAGTTTTGAAATTTTTGTTACAAAATTAAGAAAAATATTTATTGAAATTGAAATCTATTAATACTTTTAGAATATTTTTAGATTTAATTGAAATTTTGTGTTGACTTAAGTGACAACAAAATCAAGTGTCGAGTCATTTATCATTAGATTTTGTGTTTGACATCAATTGTAGAAACGTTTTAACAGAATTGTATTTATTGTTCCAATAATTAAACAAATTCTAATGAAAGCTCTTAAATAATTGGGTCAACAAATAGAGACTAGAGTTTAGTAAAAGAAGTTTTCGAAAGAATTTTTGGATTTGGAAAGAGTTTTAAATTAACTAAAAATGATTTGAAAATAAAAATATATATAAAAAGTTATATTAAAAATAATTTCTGATTTGACTTTAGATTTGGAGCACAAGACCGGCGGCACTGACATTGTCTCCGCCGCCGCCCGTCTGCAGGACTTTAGTGCAGACCAGAACCGGCGCCACACATATGGAGATCCGATGCGAACCAGTAGTCGGAGACACCATTTCCTGCCAACAGTTGACTGGGTTTTTGGCGTCGAAGCCAATCCGTCGCCGATTCTTATCGGTTCGGGTCGTTGAGAACGACTCATCCATAATGAGTTTGGCCTTTTTGATGTCAATCACTTCTGAGCCACACTATTGACGAGTCAATTGTCTGTAATGTCAACAATGCATTGTTGCTCTGGTCGTCACTTACCGTATGTCTGTGTGCAGTGAGCGCTGCTTTGGCACTACTGGCCATCGAGGACTTCCAAGTGGAGTCACTTTTGGTGAGAATCGCCTGAAAGGCCAGTGTATGCACGTGTATGCGAGTGAGTCGACCCCCGTTGACGCCATGGATCAGCTCATATAAACTCCTCATTTGGTCCAAAACCAGAGCTACTCTGGGATAGGGATCGGAAACCACTGATATGTTGCCATAAATGTAAAGGTTGTATAAATTGCTGACTTCCTGTTCGTTGAGACCCATGCTATCGATCAGAGGAAATATTTCTGCGACGATAGTCTTGAGAAGTGCTTCTTCGGAAAAGGAGGCCATTTCGAAATGGATCCGAGTCTCGGGATTGGATTTCCTTAATTTAATTAACGACTGTTTCAGACTTTCAATTCTCGCTTTGCGTAATTGAAAGTCTAGCGGAAAGTTATCCATCATTTGAAGGCCACTGACAACCAGTAAGTCTGGCTTAAACTCAACAGTTTTCTCGTAAAACGTGTCCAAAGAGGCCAAAAGAGGGTTTTGATGGTCGTTGTGAACAATGAATCTGTTAGCCCGAGGACTCACATATTGGTTGTTCCAGTTCTCGCCCAAAGGATACTCAAGAAGTAGATGAATGTCGTCCTGTTCTATATGCGGTCCACTCAACACCACATCCGACGGCAATTGGCTCTGCAGTTGGGCCGACATCTGAGCGGCCAAAAGAACTTCGCCGATGCCTTCTTTGGCGAAACGAATGGCCATAATCGGTGCGTTGCCGCCCATCATTCTCATGGTCTGCTGACCACTATTGGCCGCCGCAACCAATTCGGAGAAAAGCGAACCATTTTTAGTATAACGCCTGATAACAGTGAAAACTTGAATCAATTTAAATAAGTAGGTAAATAGTAAATATCTATTGAGACACTTGTGATAATCTTGTTTGTCAAGATCAATTGGAACAATTCATATAAATACATAGTATTTATCTCAATATTTGTTAGAATACTTGAAACTATTAGAGTATATGTGATTAGATATTAGAAAATGAAAGGGTTTCTCACAAACAGACTAAACACAGGAATATATGAGACACACGAAGACATACTCAGCTGCGGCTCCGAACTGGAAGAAGTAGGCAAACACTTCCAAGAGTTCCTCTCTGTTGCCGATAATGTCGTGATGTTTGATCACTTTTGGCGGCGAATATCTATCGAGTATAACATCGCGGGTCTGAGCGATCAGATCGACACACGCGCCGAAGCCAATGGCGATCTTAGTCTTGGGATTTACAGACACACTCTCTTCAATCTGAAGAAGGCTTTCATAGGTGAGCTCTACTCTCTCCAAGAGGTCGTCCACTTGTCGCCGATGATACCAATATGCGACCAATAAGACCAGAACCGATACAAACGTAACCACAGATACTTTGAGCGATACCTTCATTCTTCTGGCTCTGATCTAGTCATCCGATGACTGGCCAGTTCTTGAGATGGGGTCAGAGATCGCAAAAATATTTGAAGGGAATCCCCAAAAAGTGTTTTCCAAAACTTGTTTTTCGGGTTCGTCTCAAGTGTTGGGCAATAAATGTCAATGGATTTACGATCTCTTCGTCGATGAGGACTCAGTCGGAGAGATAATTGTCGACTATTTATTGGAGAGATGACACAAAGGATGCGTAGATGAGAGTGACAGTGGTGTCGATGTGAATTAACAGGATAAAATAGGTGGAAAATCGATCGATGTAGCGCTGTATCACTCGATAAACATGGCTCATACGGAATGTCTGCTGCTTTGCTGCCAACTCTTTGATTGCAATTTAGTTAAACCATATGTTCTCTAGTCTTAAGCAAAACTGTGATAACAATTATTTCAGTTATGATAAGATAACACAGAATTGGAAGAACAGCCAAGAATTGGAAGCAATCGGTTCTACTGTAAAGTAAACGATATGATAACTGGTCGTCAAATTCTAGCACTTTTCAGAATTTTTGTTGATATATGAGTGCAATATTGAGAACCATTAGACAGATGGCCGACAGAAGAACCATTTGACCGATGAAGAAGAGGTCGCTCACTATTGTCGACCACTGAAGTACTGGTGCCGTCAAAACCTTATTTCTTAGCCTAAGAACTAATGAATTCAGATCTGAGTGTCGTTTCAATCGCAGAGAGGTTTGCCTTCAATAGCATTCGAGCCAATAGTGACGTCATTTGTGTGCAAACCATTTGTTTACGTTTCGCGACGACAGAACAGACTTTGAGAACGGTTTTAGAACGCATTGTCGCCGATCAGTGATCTCTGACTGTTGGCCTCAAATCGGACGCAATTGTAGTTAATTGACAATTAGTCGGCAATAGTCTGAAGATGTCATTCTTCGGTACGACCGGAACATCTGTTCAGCCGATGTTCGGCTCAAACACGTCCGGATCTATGTTTTCGTCCAATTCGTCGCTAAACCCGCTGCTGACCGGACAGCCGCACAACCCGATGAAGGACTTAGAAGTGATGTCACCGCCCGAAGACTCGATCAGTTGCCTGGCCTTCAGTCCGCCGTCTCTGCCGCAGAACTATCTGATGAGCGGTTCGTGGGATAACCAAATCAGATGCTGGGAAGTGACGGGCAATCAGCAAGCTAACTCTTGGAATACGCAGCCCAGGGCTCAACAGACACACGCAGGACCTGTCCTCGACCTGGCCTTCAGCGATGTATGTCTGGGCTGCATATAACACGTGTCTTAAACTAACGACTGATCGATTGTCTTATAGGACGGAACAAAAGTATTTTCCGCGTCTTGTGATAAGACAGTGAAGATGTGGGATCTGAACAGCAATCAGTCGATACCAGTGGCACAACACGACGCGCCCGTCAAGACTGTCCACTTCATCAAAGGAGTCAACTATACCTGTATTATGACTGGCAGTTGGGATAAGACACTGAAGGTATGGCTTGGACTGACCTGACCTGACCTGACCACTAACTTATTGATTCGTTTGCCAGTTATGGGATATGCGGTCACCACAGCCGGGAATGACAGTCAATTTGCCGGAGCGTTGCTATTGCGCTGACGTGTTGTACCCGATGGCAGTGGTTGGGACCGCCGGTCGCGGTATAATTGTCTACTCTTTAGAGCAGGGTTTGCAAGAATATAAGCGCATCGAATCGCCCCTCAAATACCAGCACAGATGCGTTTCCATATTCGTCGACAAAGAGAAGAACCCGTCGCCGCCCTCGGGCTTCGCATTGGGCAGTGTCGAGGGTCGAGTGGCCATTCAGTACGTGAACCCAATCAACCCGAAGGACAACTTCACCTTCAAGTGTCACCGTTCGAACGGCACCAACAATGGCTTCCAAGACATCTTCGCCGTCAATGACATCGCATTCCATCCACATCACGGCACTCTGGCCACTTGCGGCTCGGATGGCCGCTTCAGCTTCTGGGACAAAGACGCGCGAACCAAACTCAAGACTTCGGAACAGTTGGAGCAACCGATCACCAAATGCTGTTTCAGCGCTCGCGGAGAAGTGTTCGCCTATGCGGTCAGCTATGACTGGTCTAAAGGCCACGAATACTATAACCCGCAGAAGAAAAACTACATTTTCCTCCATTCGTGTTATGAAGAGCTGCGGCCGCGAAAGAAACCCAATTAATTGTCTCCATTGATGTGTGAGTCGTCTGTTTCGTCAATTAATTGATATCACTCTTTGAGACCAAACTATAATCGCTATATCGGTTGCCAATTATTAATCTTTAAAGCGATTCTAAATGTCGTTATTCAACTCGTTTGGCATTTGAAATGGAATTCAGTTTAAATATTGAGTCACTATATTCAAGTTCCAAATTGGATCCTACTTTTCCGGATCACAAATGAATTTGAGTCTAAAACGCTGTCTCTTTTCCACGAATATAATGATTCCTTTATTCGTCAGAATTCAGTCGACAATAATTCGTTTTTGTAAACAATCTCTGAAATGACTAGTATTTCAAAAATTACAAAATCGATTCAATACTATAATTGTTTTAATGTATTAATATTTATAAATATAAAAAGCGATTACAATAACAAACAGTGAAAACATTCAAATATATGTTCGCGAGTGCGGGTGCCGTCGGTCCGACCGGTCACTAGCACTCGGCTTCGGTGCCGTAAAACCTGTCGCCATAATTGCCTAAACAATTAGACCAGTCGTTAGCCAAGATTAGTTCACTCGGTTAGACAAGTCATACCAATTCCGGGCAAAATGTAGAACTTGTCGCTCACTTCGGGGTCGACTTGAGTGGTCACAACTTTCACTTTGGGAAACGCGTAGGCAATCGAGTGAACGCCTGAGACCGCCATCAGAAGCGAGCAGAGAAATATGTTTTCTTCGGGAACGTCGTGATCGAGCAATACTCTGATGGCCATCATAGCTGCCGCGCCCGACGCGACCGTCGCGTCCATTAACATCACTCTATAGTCCTTTATATCTTTCGGTAGTCTCAAGTAATATAACTGCAAAGTGGTTGACAATTATAATACAAATGTCGTCTTCAGTCAGACTATTGAAGGCTTACTTCGGGTTCGTCTGTCTCCCGGTTGGTCTGAATCAATATCTTGCCGATGCGGACATCTTTGAGCACATCACACAAGGCCTGTTCCATTGTCTCGCCCGCCCTCAGTATAGACACCCCACAGATCTTTTGGCAGTCGATTCGCTTCCCGTTGTAATTGACGTTTTGAGGCGTCTCTACGATCACATCCTATTGGAGGTCAATACCGGTCGTCAACTCATTGGCCATTCACTCAATCGACTGATCGCTTACTTTGAACGGCAATAACGAGAGCGCGAACTCAATCAATAACCGCATCAATCGTTTCGAGTAGAATATGAACTCATCTCTTGTGGTCTCTTTGCTTCTGATGATTGTATGCATTCCCTTGACTTGTGGTGTCAGCGGCAATATTTGGAGTGAATTGGGCAGCGGTTGGTCGCAATGTATCTTGATCAGTTTGGATCTGATGGGGGTGGACAGTACAGGACAGGCAATTGAGTCGCATGTCACCACTTGGCAGTGACCAGTTTGAGAGCATACCTCAGTTTGAGGCCTCTGGACACGAGTTGTGTGTGCACGTGCTTGACGATCAGGTCAATGGCCACCTGGTTGTCGCCGCCGCGCGGCACAATCAGGTCAGCATGGATCATCGAGGGCAGGATGTAGAAGTCGAACATGGGTTTGACGAACTGATTGTACTGTTTGATCACTCCCTCTAAGTCGCGACCTCTCTCTGTGATGTCGCGCCGCAGACGACGGGCCAGTCGTATGTCAGAGTCGGTGTCGATGAATACCTTCATGTCCATCATGTCGACCAACTTCTTGTTGGCGAAGATGAGAATGCCGTCGCAGATGATGACATTTGCGCCGTACATTGTTTTCTAGATCAATCCAATTATTGCATCGCTCGGGCGCTGACTCGCACTTACAGTTGTCTTCTCGCGAGAGTGAGTCACGAAGTTATAAACGGGAACTTCGACTCTCTTGCCTTCTTTCAGTTTGGCCAGAGTCTCGATGAAGAGGTCGAAGTCGAAAGCATCGGGGTGGTCGAAGTTGTACTCGTTGCTGTGGGCCAACCGGTGCTGCTCTTCGTTAAGTACCTGACACATGGCAACCATCATCATCACCGGTCAGTGTCTGTTTCAGAGTCAAGACATTACTTTGTAGAAGCTGTCCAGACTGAGCAGGGTGACCCAGGGCACGTCCAGCGCCTCGATTATCTTCTGGGCCACAGTTGTCTTGCCTGAAGCACTGCCGCCGCACACGCCTGAGATGTGCAAACTTAGTGTGGACTCAAATACAAGAAGTGAGTGACAAACCGACGATAAAAGTATCGATGGACTGTCCCTGAGTGTCATACCACGGCGGCCGACCAGACGTGTAGATTGTTCTCTGTCTGGTTCTCAGAACAGTGTCGGTCTTCGTCACAGACTTGGCTGACTTGGAGAGCGATCGAGTTCTTTCCCGTTTCGTCCGCTGTCCGGTGCGGGGACTCACCGGTGACTGAGGAGAGTCTTTAGCCTCGTTTGCGTTGTCTTTGTCGAAGTCTATTCCGGTCTCATAACACAAGTCATCAGAACTTCCACTGAAAGACAAGAATAGACGTTAAGCACAACGCGTGGAGTGAAGAGCCGTTAGGGTTGAAGGCATTGAAGGCATGGATGGATAGATCATAGATCAGGTGTAGAACAGTTAGCATATGGTATACCCGTCAGAACTGGCACTACTCGGAGCCTCTTTGAACACCACTGTCGACGCCATCGACACCACTGACCGCTGACACCGATTATCTCTCTAAATAGAAGAAGTGGTGGCAATCAGTCGGAACCGACGAGTCGTCATCA
This sequence comes from Scheloribates latipes, assembly GCA_034698225.1. Classification (NCBI taxonomy): domain Eukaryota; kingdom Metazoa; phylum Arthropoda; class Arachnida; order Sarcoptiformes; family Scheloribatidae; genus Scheloribates; species Scheloribates pallidulus. The sequence goes on along the minus strand of JAQGBE010000120.1, from coordinate 7,240 downwards.
GAGGCTCTCTTCCAGTCCTTTGCTCTCTTGTTCTGAGCACTCGACTCAACTCGACTCGAGATCTCATCAAAACATTGGGAACTCTGAACTTAACAGTGAATATGCGCGCAGAGAGAGACTCAATAGTGAGAGACAGAGAGCTCAGGCGATAGACAGACACTCGAAGCCAACCATTAGTGCCGTTAATTCAATGCAAATCTAATCAATTATATGTCTAATCCATTAATTGAAAGATCTATTGCTTAATGATTAGCACGTTTTCGAGGGTTTGAGAGCTTATGATAGCGATTGAGAGGTGGCGGCGATCGGCTGACACATTAGATCTTATTATTGTGGAGACTTGCATTGAACGAGCGATGATCATGCAGAATTCAGTTTGCTAAGAGTTATCCAAAGCGTGTTTTCAATGTGAACATTGAATTAGATCCGAGTCTAACGGGTGACGACACACGAATACAAGTGTTGTTCGCATCTCTAATTGCGATGCAATGCCAAACACAATATCAGTTGTCGGGCGATCTAATTGTAGATCACTTGGGATCGGGTTAGTCACGGATGGGATTACCTTTCGTCAGTTGCATAATCGTTAAACACGGCATCAGATCCGCAATCCATGGCATTTGTTTGCCTTTCAGACACCGATTATCACTGAGTTTGGCCCAAAATAGTTAGAAAACTGGTTTAATCAGAGCATTCGGTCTGCGGTTTGTCTCGATTCCAATCCATTACTGAAGACATCCAAAGAGAGAGACATTATTTCGTCTGGTAATTGATTCAAACGATTGGACGAAAGCATTGAAAAGCACTCAAAGAACTGGTAATAAAGTAATAGAATGTTCGATAAGTGGCCGCCGATTGGCTGACTGTCTCTTAAGGGCTCTGAACAAGAATTTGTGATAAATTTTCGTTTTCTCGATTCAAACGATAAGAACTTGCAATTAGTTATACGAATCCGGTATTGGTTTTCGTTTCGCCGAATGACACTAAAAGTGTTATTGCATTCCATAATCGCTTCACAACTTTGGCTGATATTTCGTTAACACTTATCTCGAGTTAAATGTGTTTTGAATTTAAATTATAGCGAAAGTGATGACTCGTTTTGTGTTGCAATAGGTCTTTGTCTATATATAGCTATCGTTTGGTCGGTTCAGACACTTATCAACACTTCGGTTATCTCTTTCACTGTTTGTTTTTGTTGAGAGTTGTCTTTGTTCATCACAAACTAGGTCTTTGTTTCGACTTTTATTAGCAAATAAAATATGAAAACAACTCTTTTGATAAGTAAAATAAACTTCGAATAACCAACGAAATGCAATACTATTAGAAAACATTTGGCCGCTGAGGAAGACATAAGTTGTAAAACGAGTTCTTATCCCAGAAGTTGGAGGCCTTCCATCCGCACCATCCCTGCGATCAAATCACAATTCAAATTTTAGTCTTCAACGGAATCTTTTTAAGAATATTCCACTGAAGTGTTAATCACTTATTTACAAGATATTTATAACCAAATCCCACCTCTAATTCCAAGAATATCATTGGAATATCTAACTAACATTTTAAAAGTCTGGTCATTCTTATAATACCCAACAGAACAAAACAACTGACCTTTTTGTGGATTACAGAGAGGTCTTCAGCGCCGGTATAGTGCGGATCGAGAATCAAAAACTTGATTTCTCCGGTGTTCTCATTGAAGTCAATCCCGATTATAGTGTGCGCTAATACTCCTCCGCCGATCATAATTGGCGATCCATTGGTGGCGAAGTGATGCGCCAGTTCTCGGCCTTTGTTGGCCAAATCAGCGCCAGAACTGACGAACATTATCTTCGATGTGATTCCATATAAATGATTCAAAACATAACTGACTTCTTGTGAGCCAATCCATTGTCGGGAACCGATGAACGACTCCTGTTTGTCGCCGACTTCGACCAAAGCTTTCTGGATCTCTGAATGTGAGGGAACGGGTTTGTCGATATAGGCCTGATGTCGGAGCCACGAGACAATGGTCTGCAGTGACCTGTAAGCACATCCCCAGCCGTTGTCGTCCATCCGGTCCTGCATGTAGTGGTGATACGTATAATCGCCCCAAACAGTGAACACTTGTCCGCCTTTCAGTCCCGAGTCTTTGAGTCCGATGTGAACTGTTGTCAGATAACCGTCTTTTGGTCGCTCAGAATCTGTCAAAAAGCGATTAGGCTTTCGAAGAAGCGGTCTCTCCATTGGAATCAAGTATTTCAGATGAGTTTCTTTGCGTTTGTCTATCAGTTGATCGTCGGTCAAACCAATCGGATATGCGATTGATATGAAATGCGAACAAATATTTTTTGGCCAAAAGTTAAATATTTTTGGAATCAATAATTTATTGGACTCTTCAGCCATGGAATCGTTGATGGATTGCAGCATTGCTTCGGCTTTCAGTCTGATTTGTGTCGCAAACAGTTTCAATAAATCACTAATACTTTTGTTTTCTTCGATTAGAGACAGACTGTCGACCAATAAATTCAATTTCAAAGACTTGTTTTCCGATAATTCCAATTCCGAGTCGTCGCCCACAGAGTGACCGTTGTTTGTAACGAACTCGAGTGGACTCCTCTCCGACGCCTTCTGTTTCCGCATCTTTTCGATCATCTTTTTCTTCATATTTGCCGGAACTTCGATGCCATCGAAGAGATCGGGATCTTCTTCAAGATATCCGTAGAGATCTATCAAAGTCATCGAATTGAATGACTTATCATTTGAAGCAATATTAGCGCTAAAACTCGATTGAATTAAATGGACATCAAATGATCGAATGTCTTCCTTCAACTGATCCAATGATTTCTTCAGATTTTCACACAAAACTTCTTTGTCTTTCGATGATTCAAATGTGAGACAAATGTCTGCTTTAAGTCTAACAATAATTGTCTGACCGATGGCTTCGCAGTCGTCGACCACTTCGAGACCACATTCACACAACTGTTTCGACTTAATGTCGAAGAAGTTTGGCTTCAAATCTATTGAATCGTTTTCGGTGATTGTCGTCAGAATCAATAGTTTTCCGCTTTTCTTGCTTTTGGCTGATCGCAGACACAAATCGATTAACTGTTGGTCAGTCACCGACGGCTCGAGAGAATAGATTCCCTGCACAGCTGTTCCCGACGGCACGTCCTCTTCGGTGGACACCGAACCCAAGCAATAACTACTGTTGTTGTCAGCACTGGATGTGAAGCCGAAGATGAGTCCGGATTTGAACTGATTCGGGATTTCCGATGATTTGCCAGAAAAGTGGATTAAACGCTAAAATCAAATCAAATCGATTAGAAGCCGAAGACATTTGGAAATAACAAACCTCTCGCAGACTCGCGACAACTTTAAAGACTTTGGCCGACATTTTGCGGTGAGATTTGTATCAATAAACCGAAGAACTTGTGATCTGTTTGACTAAAACGTGTCAAAAATCAAATCCGCTTTTGACGCATGTCTTCAAACAAGACATCGCTTATGATGTCATCAATTGTGAGCATTGGTTGTGCAGATCGGTCTCGAAGTACAGTCTTTGCTAAACTGTTGCAGAAGTGGTCGATTCGATTGCAAAACATTTGTCTACAAACTCACTGATTATTTACAAACAATCCATTGGAACCGTTTCGTGTGACTTGAAGACAACAATTGTCTCATTTGTGGTGATATCTTAAGCAATGGCACATTATAAAGGCGCCGCTTCCGAGGCCGGAAGAGCTCTTCAGCTGCAGAAGAAGCGCGAAGAAGCGATGGAAGCGTTGGAGACGAGGAAGAAGAAGATCGAGCAGGAGATGAAACTGTCGCACATCGGGTCCAAGTTTGCCACCCATTACGACGCCATCGAACAACAGATCAAGTCTTCTACCGTCGGTTTAGTCACTTTGGATCAGATGAGGGCTAAACAACAGGATTTGGTCCAAGAAAGGGAACGACAGTTGGCGCTGAAGAGTGAGTCAATCAAACAGAAGGAACTGCAGGACAAACAGCAACAGAAGGAGAAGCAAAAGAGACAGGTCTGCAGTGGAATGTCTTCGCCTCTTGGCTACCTTACTCACATCTTTTCATCTAAACAGATCCAAACACTCTCATTTCGCTTCGATGACGATGAAGAAGAAGATGATGACGAGAATGACAAAAAAGAAGACATAAAGATCAAGATAGAAGTGGAAGACCAAGAAGAGGCGAAAAATACCACTAAACGAAAAGATATTGACAGCGATTCAAATACTAAAGACTCGATTGGATCTGAAGATTCCAATTCAGTTAGTATTCTAATTCAGTTAAACAATTCAATTGAAATCAATTTTGCCCATAAAGTGTTCTAATCCATTGACGAGCAACAAGAAGACCAAGATGATTAAGAACCCAGACGTCGACACTAGCTTTTTGCGGGATAGACAACGAGAAGAAGAAGAGAATAAACTACGAGAAAAGCTCAGACAAGAGTGGGTGGAAAAGCAGGAGAAGCTCAAGAATGAAGACATTGAAGTGACGTTTAGCTATTGGGACGGTTCGGGTCATCGGCGGTCTGTTCTGATGAAGAAGGGCACCAGTGTCTATCAATTCCTACAGAAGGCTTTGGAGACCTTACGCAAGGAGTTTCACGAACTCAGAGCCGTTACGGCCGACCAACTGATGTATGAATTGAGTGATTGATGGCATATAAGTGTTGACCAATCGTTGCCACCATCAGGTACATCAAGGAGGACTTGATAATCCCACAGCACTACACGTTCTACGACTTCATTGTGACCAAAGCCCGCGGTAAGAGTGGACCGCTTTTCAGTTTCGATGTCCACGAAGACGTGCGACTCATGGGCGACATCACAGTCGAGAGGGACGAATCACACGCCGGCAAAGTCCTCCTCAGGAGTTGGTATGAGAGGAATAAACACATATTCCCGGCCAGTCGTTGGGAACCGTACGATCCGACCAAGAATTACGAGAAATACACTATTAGTGACAAAACGGCTGTCAAATGATAACACTTTTATACCTCAGCATAATTTTATTATATCATTTAAATGTAAATTAAATTATTAAACCAAAATCGACTAATTAGTACCAAATGTAGCCAAATATGAAACCACTTTTAATCTTTAGAAATGATGTCTTCTTTTCCGCCGGTTTTCTCTTTGAGCTTAACTTCTTTGATAACAATGAGACGATTGACAGCTTTGCACATATCATAGACAGTGAGGGCCGCGACAGACACTCCGGTCAACGCTTCCATTTCGACGCCCGTCTGATAAATCGTCTTAACTGTGGACTCAATCACAATCTCTTCGTTTGGTTCGTCGACAACACAATCAATCGATACATTTTGCAGAAGAATTTGATGACAGAGAGGAATCAATTGAGACGTATTCTTCGCGGCCATTATTCCAGCGATTTGTGCCACAGTTAAGGCGTTTCCTTTCTTCAGTTGATTCGATTGAATCATTTGGCAAACTTGAGGTCCGACCCAAACTCGCGCCAAAGCTCTGGCCGTTCTCGAAGTCAACGGTTTGACTGCGATGTCGACCATTCGCGGCCGACCCGACTGACCGTCCAAATGAGTGAAGTCCGAAGACTGTGTGCTGTGGTTTCGCAACTGCTGTCGAGTCGTCAGATCCCGACCTATATATACATGAGTGCAATGACAACCGATGGACACCCGTTACCCACCGATTAGAATCATTGGTCGGTTATTTGATTTGGCGATTGTGAAGACACCTGAAACGCAAATGAGTTGACTGACAGTCGCGACTCGAGAGTGGGATCAGTGATACCGTCGTGTTGTTTGCGCTTCTTATTGAGTGCCGTTCGGATCGTTCCAATCAATTGGTTGTCGTCTTCACCGCTACGGATCGCGTCTCGCAATGACACCTCTTCTCGACCAAACAGACAAACCTATCACCAAATTCATTAAACTTCATATAACTGGTGGATAACAAGTCTTACTTTAAGGTTTCCGTCGGCTGTAATCCTAATCCGATTACAGGTTCCGCAAAAGTTATCGCTCATTGACGTAATGAAACCGATTTGTCCGCAAAAGTTCTTCACTTTATAAGACTTTGAGGTGTCGTTCAGTTTAGGTTCCAATTGTTCTAATTCTGGATATCTTTGTCTAATTGTTGCCAACATTTCTCTGAATGGAACAAACTTTTCAGAATTCCATTTATTGCCGTCGAAAGGCATGTATTCAATGAACCGAACATCGAGTGACTTATGTCGAGTCAGTTCAACAAAATCTAGAATCTCGTTGTCATTAAGGCCTTTGATTACAACACAATTCAATTTAATTGAGTCGAAATCACAGCTCATAGCGGTGTCTATAGATTTCATCACTTGATTCCAGCCTTTCCTTCGTGTAATCAATTCGAATTTGGTTGACTCCAGTGTGTCCAAGCTGATATTGATGGCATCCAAGCCAGCTGATTTAAGTTGTGCGCATTTCTTGTCTAAAACAAGTCCATTAGTGGTTATTCCTATTGTTTTGAGACCGTGTTGTTTGAGTTGCGACAAATGTTCGATTATTTCAATGATGTCTTTCCTAATTAGAGCTGAAGATTGAGATCAGAAGTGAGACACATCTCAAGAATTGCTTATGTCTTACGTTCGCCTCCGGTTAGCCTTATTTTGCTGACACCGAGACGTTTGACGAATAGGTCTGCGATTTTCTTAACTTCAGATGAAGTCAAGAGTTGAGAGTTCTTCGAGAGAGTAATGCCTTCCTCTGGCATACAATACAGACCTGTAATTGCAATCAATTAGTGATGAGATGAGCGGTCAGTCGAGTCATTACTCACACCTGAGATTACATCTTTCGGTCAAAGATATTCTCAGATAATTGTGTTTTCGCCCGAAAGTGTCGAACAGATGGTCGGAAGGGCTTCGCTGCGAGACATCCGACAAATATCTGTCAACAGTTGCAAACTTTTTGAAGGCTTTCGTCAGATTCCGCGTTAAAAGCATTTTCTGTTTCAAAATATTTTTGCCAAATAGTCGAGTCCTTCAGCGAAATGGAAAACAAAGTTATCGTTTGATTGGAGATTAGACTCAATTATAATCTCTATCGCTGTGGCGAACGCTTTCAATGATCAAAGAGCACAACATTTCGCAAATCAAACACAATTGAGTTGAGGTGTCGGCTATTGTTTGCCTACTTTTTCATATAATTGGCTTTCGAGTGGACACCGAATTGAAATTGTGGTTCAAAACCGCATTACGGGTCAGACAGTCGATAGTTAGTCGAGTATTT
>JAQGBE010000119.1:0-28109 GCA_034698225.1 Scheloribates latipes | reverse complement strand
TGTTCGCTGTCGCCCGAGAGATACAGCCGACCATTATCTTCATAGGTAAGTGATGTCACTTTAATTGATCCAATTGTTAAATCAATTGTTTGATTGCTCCCCAGACGAAGTCGACTCTCTGTTGTGTGAGCGCCGGGAGAACGAACACGAGGCCAGTCGTCGACTCAAAACCGAGTTTTTCCTCGAGTTCGATGGCATTCATTCGACGAGTGAAGAGCGGATTCTTGTGATGGGCGCCACCAATAGACCGCAAGAGTTGGACGACGCGGCTCTCAGACGATTTGCTAAAAGGATTTACATAACACTTCCCAATTTCGAGACCCGAATCACTCTTTTGGATAATTTGATGCGAAAGCAGAAGAACCCGCTGTCGCGCAAAGAGTTGGAGCAATTGGCGGTCCTCACAGACGGCTACAGCGGCAGTGACCTGACCTCTCTCGCCAAAGACGCGGCTCTCGGGCCGATTCGGGACATGGATGTGGAACAAGTGAAGAAGTGTAACCCCAACAAAATGAGATCAATCACTGCCAAAGACTTCAGAGAGTCACTGAAGAGGATCCGCAAGAGTGTGGCCAACAATACTCTGGAGGCCTACGAGAAGTGGAACCAAGAGTTCGGAGACCTCTCGCTATGATCAGACCTATTCGTTATTAGATTCACTGTTCGTTACTTTCAATGATTAGTTTTATTTCTGTTAAGCCATTAATTAATAATTCATGTGATCTCTAATTGGTTTTACTTAAACTTTTAATTTCATTAAAAGAGATCTAATATTTGCGACTAATTGTAGTTTTACTGCAAAACCATAGAAACCATTCAGATATTGAGCACTGATTTGCCGTCGAGTTGTTCTTTGTAGGGCTCTAATACTGGATTGACCTCATGCTGGATGAAGTCGAGCACCTGATTGGGCGCCCGACCGATGAACGTCTTCGGGTCCATCAGAGAGTCGATCTTATTCTTGATCGGCTCGAAGTACGGGTCGTTCTTTACCCGATCGATCAGATCGTTGTTCTTGCCGTGAACTTTGACCTGTTTGGCCGCCTCGTGAGACAGGACTCGAATCTTCTCGTGGCAGACCTGACGATTGCCGCCCTCTTTGACCATCGCGACAATTATGTTCTCAGTGGCCATAAACGGCAACTCCTTTAAAAACGGACGTCAAATAAGTGCTTTGTTTAGAGTACATACCTCTCGGATGTGTTTATTGATTATCGCCGGATAGACGACAATACCTTCGGTTATGTTCTGCAAAGTGTTCAGCACAATGTCTGGTCAAACAAAGAGTTGATTAGATTAACCAAATCTAGGATTAGTCTCACTATTCCAACGCACCCGCTGTTAGGAAGGCCTCGGGAATACAGATGCGACGATTGGCGCTGTCATCCAAAGTTCTTTCGAGCCATTGAGTCGAAGCGGTGTTAAGACTGTCGGTCACGAGAGTCATCAGATGTCTGGCCAGAGAACAGCAGCGCTCGCTTCTCATTGGGTTTCGTTTGTATGGCATCGCCGAAGAGCCGATTTGAGTGCTCTCGAAGGGCTCTTCTATTTCCTTTCGGTTGGCCAGAAGTCGAATGTCAGTACAGATTTTGTGAACTCCGGCGCCCAAAAGGGAAAGACTCATAAGAACTTCGGCGTCGACTAAACGCGAATATGTCTGTCCAGTGACTGAATAAGTCTTCTTGAATCCGGCCTTTTCTGTGACCAAAGCGTCCAATTGTTTCACTTTGTTCTCGTCCCCATTGAACAACTGGAGGAACGAGGCCTGAGTTCCGGTCGTTCCCTTACATCCTCTGAAGCAGAGGTTGTCCCGAGTCTTCTCCATATTCCTCATAGCGATCAGTAAGTCATAGATCCAAAGAGTGGCCCGCTTTCCGACGGTCACCATTTGTGCCGGTTGCTGATGGAATGAGGTAATGCTGGTCAGTGGGCATTGTCGGCGTCAAACATGACATCACTGGTCAGTACTTACGAAGTGAGTGAAGCCAAGCGTCGGTAAGTAATTGTATTGTTTAGCAAAGTTGGCCAGTCTTTGAACACATCGGGCGATCTTCGGTAGAATTATATCGAAGCCGGTTCTGATCAGAATGAGGTCAGTGTTGTCACCCACGAAACAACTGGTGGCACCCAAGTGGATGATCTTCGCCGCGTTGGGACACTTACTGGCGAACTCGTTCAGGTGTGCCATCACGTCGTGTCGCGTCTTCTTCTCCTCTTCGGCCACGAAGTCGAAGTCGATGTTCTCGAAGTTCTGCTCCATTTCGTGGATCTGTTGGTCGGAGATGTCGAGCCCCAACTCCTTCTGGCTCTTGGCCAACCAGATCCAGAGACTTCTCCAGGTGGAGAACTTCTTGAAGTCGCTGAAGTTGTAGTTCATCTCTTCGGAGGCATATCTGGTGGACAGCGGCGACTGATATCGGTTTTGACTCATGTCAATAGACTCGGAATCGTCCAAACAGTTGATGGTATAGTTGGTGCAAATGGTGGTCTGGTTGGAGGACATGGCCTTAAGAAGTGACTCTCGACTGGACTTTTAGCGCACGATTGCAGGCATTTGACGACAATTATCGGTCGCGTTATCGAAATGTTTATCAATTTGTTTACAATTCAAGGCCACAAACAAACACTAAAACTATTAATTTATGATACGATTGGCTCTCAATTTGGAAAATTAAAACAAATATTTATTTGTTTTATTAGTCTTTTAGGTAAAAGTTGTGAATAATAACTGATTTTGTTGTGAAATGCGATCATAAAATCAGAAATGAGTTGTAATTTCAGTTCAATTGTGTTATTGGCTATGAATTGGCGCCAAACATAAGGGACCGAACACTCAATGCGTTGCTCACTAATGCCAAGAATATTCTTCAAGAATTGTTCAGAATTTTAATTCTTTTATTCAATTAATTATTATTCAATTATTATTATTTGTTTCCAATTATTTTCCAATAACACGCATTCAATTGGAGGGAAATAGTGTGACCTTGGTGCAATTCGGGCAGCAACAAGTTAGTTTAATGACATTTGATAAAACTTTTGCTCCACATTTAGAATTGTTTCGCATGGTTAATGCGTCAATTATAATGGTCAACTAAGATATTAATGACATTTTAATTAATTTAAACTTGATTAATCAGTTTGTTTTTGTTTTGCCAATTTATTTCTCTTTAAAATTAAGTAACAAATGACAGCATTGGTAATAAACTATTTTTTTAATCAAGTTGAAACGGAAAGTTCCATGTCGCAATCACTTGGATGGAACGTGGTTCACACGACCAGGTGATGTCCAGGTTGAACATGTTTCAGGCGATGGTATAATGCATTTGATTCGAGGCACTGCTCCACCCGAACGGTTGCCATCGGGTCTGACGTCAAATCAAATCATTTACTGTTTTGCACAGTAATCAAGATTTTTATGGTCCGGAGTGCGGACCCAATGGGGTCTGAGTCTAACCCTTTAGTGGTGAGAGTATGTCAGCTCTTGTTTCACGGATTTTCCACTTTTATTAAAATTCTGGACATAAGGCGAGACTTGAGTTATGATGAGTGAGTAGACGGCAGTTACCGCTCTTAATCATAAGTCGCCCTCAAATCTGGATATTTATCGAATGCTATGTTACGTAAAGTCGAAAGACGTGAGACTTTTAGTCAATTGGAGGCGATATGTAAGCAAAGGGTATTTTATATAAGCAAAGGGTCGGTCATTAATGCAAAACATGTCTCCCATATTGACAAACCTTTCCACTGACACCGCCAACGATTGGACTCGTTTGGGCTCACAATTTATTTATTGTGATTCTCTGTTTTCTGAAGATTTATCTCTGCTTTTACTGGCATTTGAGTTAATCCTTTCAATCATTGACTGACAAAGTTATTGCATAAGAGCTATGATTGCGATGAAAACTATGGAACGATTTAGAAGAATAACTTTTAGTCAAATGTTTTTCTTCGTGTAAAACAAATTGCATTCTTTAGCGCAAAACTAATGAATTGAAATCTAATATTAGATCAGAGCTTAATGTCAGACATTTTGAGGCCACAAGTTGTAAGAGATTGTCAGCAATGCAACGGCTGACCACTTCTTGCATGATATCAGACCACTTATCTTCACTTCCGAGGCAAATCAAGTCTTTGTGTGTTGTATCATGCTCCTTAATCGATTCCATTGACTTGAAATCGAGCTAGCTTGTTTTCGTCTCGACTTCTATTCTGTTCGTTAATGTCTTGAATTAAATTAGTGCTAATCTCTGGTATAAATGCAATAGTTTTGTGAGTCATTAGAAGCCATCGTCGGCATCACTACCCATCACTACCCCTACCGCTGGCAAACTTCCATTATTTTATTCCTTGATTATTGTCTTCGTTTATTTTGAGACTGAATCCCATCAAAACATTTACCGCTTCGACGTTCGACACATTGGCAATCTTGTAAATCTTGTAAATCGCATTTCGCATGATCTAATGAGAACAATTACCAAGTTGCACGCTAATAAAATAATAAATACCACTAAAATATAGTTAAAATGTAGTCAAAGTATCGCAATATCTTTGTTATCTCGAATATAAGACTTAATTGCTTAATAAGTGACAAATGGTTATGCAATAAACTAAGGATAATTGAGACAATTTTAATTGTTTATTTATATGTATTTAAATACAGATAAAAGGTATTCTCGGAATTATTCAAATATGGGAAGGAAGTATTCTTCAAGTGAAATGTCATCTAACAATTAGTTCCGTTTCAATAGCATTAATTTTTATTAACGTTATTAACGTATTTTGAAATACAGTCGAAGCCCCCGAATAGTTGACGACTTAGTGTAGGGAATCTTAGTGTAGGGGTCTACTATAGGGGGAGTCAACTATTGGGAATACGCTATAAAAGTGCATAATACTGTCTGACCCCGCAATAACAAACCCGGATAAAAGTAAACCCCGCAATAGATCGACATTTTCGGTTGCACCGGCGTGTTCTATGGGCTCATTAGGTAGAGATGGCTCGCAATCGTTTTGCTATCAAACTAACTTTTTAAATAGCAAGTGTCGAGTATTTTAGTGGCGAACGGGAGGGGGTAAGGCGAAATTATATACTACTTTAAAAAACTATTGGGGAAAGATTTTAGAATTGAAAATGGAGTGACCGTAATTTGATCAGAATTTGGTCAACTATTAGGAAAGTCAACTATCCGGGAGTCTACTATTCGGGGCTTCGACTGTATTAAGTTATTAAAAACTATTTAAGGCAAATTAAGACCCAAAATTAATTTAATTATATAAACTAGATAAATTTTGTGATATACCGGTTAATTTATCAGACAGATTATACGGTGCATGGCAAAATTATTAATTAGTTTTCAATTTATCTCACGATAGGAAGGACTGTCGAACCAAAGCAACGGACAGAAGGACTGATTTGATGACGATTTCAACACTTTTTTGGTGACTTTCGGTTGATATTAGTCTCGATTAATTAAATCCTAAGATAAGCCTAATTTTAAATCTAATTATAATTCGATAGAACTGTCAAAATATATATTTTCAATGAAAAACCTTTGGATTTAGACCAAGAAGTTATTTTAAAAAAGCAAATGTTCATTGATATGTAAATCTGGCGAATAGAGCCGTCTCTGTGTTGGCTGTGATGTGTGTCAAGTGTGCCCAATGTGGCGGATGTGCCGAATGTGCCGATTGTGCCAAACGCTGCGATTTATGCCTATTATATGCCACAACTCATCCCAATGTCTAATTGATTGCACTCTCATTCGACTTAATTACTCGACTCTTCATTATTGTTCACTTTAAGCGCCAATTCTCTGCAGTTTCTTCACTTTTATGATTGTTTTTCTCACTAAATACTGGGAACCAATGCGATCGAACCCATGAGAGTCCAAGTGTTTCGGTATAATTGATCGCTTGTGAAGTGCAAGGTATCTAATGGAGGCCTCGAAGTCAGAGTAAGCCAGGAAAAGTTTGGAGCACAGGAGTGGAGTCCGGCTCTGTTTGCTTGGGCTGCGTTGCGCACACATCCAAACTCCGAACGTTTAATTCAACTTTAATATCGTCAGAACCACTGCTGTAATACTGTGTACTGTATTTACCTTTTGGAAAGTGGATGCCTTCGGAGGGCTAACACAGTGTCGCCGTTTGGGATCCGCTTCCATGACATGCGAGCCCTCGACAACAGCACAGCTGTGGCCGATTCACCGACTCGTTAGTCCGTTTCGTGCCATCACTTGCTTTCACTAACAATTATTCGGATCAGAAGTTTCGGATTTTTGTGCGCAAATTGTTCAAAACTTCTCTATTAATGAATGTGAACATTGTTGGAATGACGGTAACGAATGTCGGGTAAGTTTTCCTTATATTGTTTTCCTATCTCTTTACTATTCGAAAAAAGGCCGACAACTCTAAACAAGATAAAAAGTTAGACAAAAATAACAAAAATGAATAATAATTTGTTCGGTGGTGTGTGTGTCGGCGATCATAGTCAGAGATGCCCAGCGGTATACCCCAATTTTGGCTTGCTATTGACCCTAGCCGGAGGACCTTGAGCATCACTGGGTGGCACTGATCAGTGATCAGTGATCGAAGCAGTCGTTCGCTCTGTTCGACCATTTGGACTCAAAAATTAATGCCGAGTCTCGACTCTCACGATATAATTGAGGCATTAATTAGGCTTTTGATGGTTAGCTCATAATATGATAGCTATTTCGGTCTCCTGTGCTGGCCTTGAACTTTGTCTCCACGTCTTGTGTGTGCAAAACGTGCCAAACGTTTCTCCAGAATATGCAAGTGTTCGGTAAGAAAGTAAGAAATGAGTTTCGCTTTTCTCACTGCACTTATTCAATAGGAATGGGGTTATAATTCAATGCATTGAATACATTACGCAAATGCTTACCACTCACTGACTCACGGAGAGTGCAGTCCTCGCAAACTCTTCAATTCAGTCCTCTCTGCAGACGATTAGCATAACTGAGAGGGAAAGCATTGAGTGCTGTGCGAAGACCGGGCTCTCAGAGGCTATCCTTGAAATGTTTCTTTTCAGTCCTCTTTCTGTTCTCTTCAGTGCCGGAGAAGAGTTTCAATGCAAACCCTTCCCAATATTCATCAATCGAGTGGTGAATATACATGTCTTCGCGTTTCCCTCTCTTTCAAGAGATCGTACAATAATTGGAGAATACCTGAAACACCATATGATAGGACAGGGATTGGGATCGGGATTGAGATCGAGATCGGGTGCAAAATGACACGCAATGTCTACTCTTGTCTCATGTCTACTGCTCTGCGAATCCTTTTTCCTCGCTTATAGTCAGTCAGACAATAGAGTAACTAAAGTATCGCTCTTAGCGTTAAAACCCATTATCTCGGGTCAGAGCCCGCAATCTCTGGTCAGGCCTTCCTTCCCATCGCAGCGGCGATCCCTCTCCAGAGCGACGGTTAGGCAATAGAGTTGTAATGCATTTGTAGTGAAAGTGTTGGCAACTCTTTCGCGACTCTCAATGCCATTAAGTGTTTCGTAACTGACTTTATGCTCGAATTCGGTTCGTTTGAGAGTTGGCTCAAAATAAATATTATTACTGAGAAATGCATTGAATCTTATTTATAGACCAGTGTAATACCGATATGGCGTTCGGGACAGCGAGTGATCGCTGTTCGCCATTGCATTCAATATACGGACAATTAAGCAGACAATCGATGGATCCAATCGAGAGTCAGCTCTTCGTTGGCTCTTCGGTTCGATAGCAACGATCAAACTTTTCGGTTGAGCTTTCATTTGATTGTAGTACAGATTGCGAGAAAGGGTTAACCCTTTTTCTATTCACTGCAAACATACTGCGAGGAATGGCACGAAAGGCGGCACCGAATGGGTGGGACTGAACGCAACTTACATAACATTTGCTTTACAATTCATGCCTTTCGGCGGTGAAAGAAAAAACTATTGAAAATCAAGTTCAAGGTCTCGAACAGCACTCAACTGGCAGTCAGGCGAGAGATATGACAGTCGTTTCCATTAATTCTGAATTCTTTGAGCTCTCGGTTCTTCTCAACGCACATACAGTCGATTACGATTTAGCTCTAATAAGGAATCCCTTGACAAAGACCAAGGTCTTGACAGCACTTCTACCGTCGCATTCGACTAATTGTGAGATAAACGCAATCAACGTTTCGGTAATTTATTTAACATTTTTCTATAATTTTCCCGAAAATAATATCACGTTTGTCTTGATCGTGGCACTGATCCACCACTCACTTGCACCTTGCCACTCTATTGCCACTTGGGCTAATTAACTGAACGAGCACTCAAGAGTGGAATAACTTTTGCCTCTTCGGCTGCGTCTCCAAACGGGGATTACCCCTTGAATTCCCTGTAATTTCTTGTTTGATAATCAAGGATAAACTTCAAATTGATAGATTCACCTTATCTGGTATGCATTATAGGCGAGATTGCGATAAACATGCCATATAATGGCACATTAGATACCTTGATAACCATTTCTGGATCACTGGGTTTGATGGCAAGAGTGGTGGCACTCGCTTATTAATGGCAATCATCGTTAGCTGTGGGCAATCGCCGGTCTAATTGGCCGCCAAACAATTGATCATGCTCAATTAGTGCGGCCAATGCTGGCGAGGGCTCGGCTTATGATTTCATAATCAAATCGGTGACCAAACAAATGAGTGATCGGCGAAACCCCTAAACGACACTTCACTGTAATGTATAAGAAATAAATAATTTGTTTGAATGACTTCAAGGCTTGAGATGGAAAGCAAAGGCAATAGAAGTGTAATATCAGTATTGGATGTAATGATAGTCTCATCTCATCTAATCTTCGACGGCATAAATGGCGATCAGTTCTCGAGTTCATTCAATTTGGCATTTCATGTAATACCGGTTTAACCGCATTGGATTTGCTTAAGAAGTGAGCCCAAGAACAAGCTATGAGGCAGTCCTCGCACAGAATATATCTGAATTCATGTCTTATTATAATATATTTTTATGACTTTCGCCGCAATTATAACGCGTTATATAATTATTGGTCACAAACAGGTGACAAATTAAAATATATCCCATTTACGGCATTCAAAATCATCACAATTGCACCAAACATTGACACAATCTTAAGGTCACCACTGGTCAGCCACGGCCCGAGTGGTCGCCCGTCCACTGTCGGTCCGTTCGGTCACTAGCTGTGCAACACTGGCACTGATCTTATCTCTTGTGCGCCAATTCCTAACCAATCGGTCAAAACAGGTCTCAATTGATATCGAAAATTGTGTGAACTGATCGACAGTTTACTCGATATTTGACTCGATTTTCGCAAAATTATGTCAAATTGTAGAGAAAGTAATTAATGATTGATTTGATTGTAAATATTTGGTCGCAAAAATCGATTTACAAAAAGCCAAGAACTGAATGAATGTTTGGCTCTCGAGTCGAGTCGAGTCTCGACTCTTCAGTGGAGACTCGTTGGCCTTGAATTGAGATTTTGGGTGTTTTTGATGTTTTGCCTCATTTTAATAAACATTGGCTCAAAATCACTGATTCCTCGTCTCATATTGTCTTCGATTCACTTCTTGGCCGATCAGTACCACAGATGAGCTCATAAGCGCTTTATTTACATTTGATTAGCGATTGTTTTGCAATCGAATGATGTCTTCATTGGCAACAAAAACATCAAAATGTTGTCCAAAAAGCCAACAAATCGTGTCTTTTGTTAAACAAATTTGTGTCTAATTATGGAATCAATTGAAGGTTTGATTGACTGAAGACTCGACATAATGTCCAGCAATGGATCCGTCAATGGAGTGATTGTGAACACAAACGCCATTCCGATCATCAAATCAGAAGCGATTGACTCCAAAGATGACAATCGGCGACAATTTGCCAACAGATCCATCACTTCCTCGCTGTTGAGCGACTCGACTCACCCGAACTCACATCTAATGTTATATTGTGGCCAAAAGTCTAACTCAAGACAACGGAACGATTCGGTGTCTTCGATGTCGACCATTAGTACAACAAATACAGACTCGAAAGCAGAACTCAACGGGAAGTCTCATCAGAGCCTAAGAATGGTTTGTATTGTTTGCACTCTAAGCCGTTCATCACTTAATCTGATTGCTCTCTTCAGGACCTCTTCACCACTTCGACAAGTTTGGAACAGTCGGAGCCCTCGTCTTCGCCGTTGAGTGCCGGCGAGAGTCAGCCGCAGGACATGTTCTGTTCGAGCACTATGTCTGCCGACTGTTCCAGCAATACCAGTGTCGACGCCAACGACACCAAAACGGGTGATAACTCTCCCAAACGGTTCTGTTTGGTGTGCGGCGACACCGCTTCCGGCTTCCACTACGGAGTGGCCTCTTGTGAGGCGTGCAAAGCCTTCTTCAAGCGGACAATCCAAGGCAACATTGAGTACACGTGTCCGGCGGCTAATGACTGCGAGATTAACAAAAGGCGGCGAAAGGCCTGTCAGGCCTGCCGTTTCCAGAAGTGTCTCCGAATGGGAATGCTTAAGGAGGGCGTCCGTCTGGACCGAGTCAGAGGCGGCCGACAGAAGTATAGACGAAGCCCTGACAGTCCATATCAGGTCCAGAATTTGTCGCCCAATATGAAGAAGACTTCTATTGAAGGTATGTTTGAATGTTATTCAATGAAATACAAACATGTGTTCGGCCGCAGAAAACAAAATGGTGACCGCTCTCGCCGGCTGTGAACCAGAACCGCTGCTGGCAGTGAGCGCTCACTCCTCACCGATACCCTCGCCATTGACTCAATACAAAAGCATTTGCATTCTAAGGTAAGCTTGGTGGTGTGAGACATCACGGCACTCTCTATTCCAATTCAGAACAAGCTGTCTAACTTCAATTCTGTTCTAGTGATCTCGTCGACAGAGAACTGGTCGCTACAATCGGATGGTTGGTATCAATTGCACCGATGATGGCGTAAACTTTATGCCATCACTGGTCTCAACATTTTTATGAATAACTAACGAAATTTTGTGTTAAGGGCCAAACAAATTCCCGGTTTCACTGATCTAATTCTTAACGATCAGATGCGACTCTTGCAGACCACTTGGGCTGAAGTGCTGTCCCTCTCGTTAGCGTTCAGATCACATCAGTTCTACTTGTCATCGATGTCCAGCCAGACGCCGACCAACCCGTCGGCGCCAACAAAACTAGTATTTGCCAACGACTTCGTTATGGACGACAGTCAGGCCTCTCAGTGCAGAGCCGACGAACTGTTCAACCATTCGTTACAATTAGTGAAAAGACTTAATTTAATGAAAATAGCAAAAGAAGAATATCTACTCTTGAAGGCCATTATATTGACAAATGCCGGTATGTGTTGAGACAATGGTTGGCATTTGACTCATTGTATTCCAATGTCTGACCAGATATACAATTAGAAGACTCTTCGTCGGTACACAAACTGCGCGAAGTGTTGTTGATGTCTCTCCAGGGGTGCGTCGCAGTGTTGCGTCCCTTCAATTGCGTCAACCATTTGAGTCAATTGCTGTTATGTATGCCTCTTCTGCGACAATTGGATGCCGTCAGCCGTCGCTATTGGAATAGTGTCCGACGGGAAGGCAATGTCCCGATGAATAAGCTGTTCATCGAAATGCTTGAGTCGAACATTACTATGCGTTGACCGCAGATGTGTTAATGGCTTCGGTACAATGATATATCCAGTGGTTGGACAGCAGTTAAAATGTTTATAAACAGGGTATTAATTTGAATGTCTAATCGGCGCTAAACACTTCCGTAAGGTTTGCACCGATGGTTAGGTTTAAGGGTTTATTGGTTTCTAAGACTGTTGTGTTCTAACAGTTGAGCAGCTCTTCATCTCTTGGGCTCCAATGCTATCAATGCTTCCACTCTTGGATTAGTTATTCCTCTCTACAGAACAATCAATTTATTTAATATAACTATTGAAATGACATTTATTTTGATTAATCGACACAAATATCGAGCAATTTATGCAATTTTCGAGACCCGTATTGACACTGCCATTAGAATCGGACAAAAGAAAACAACAAACAATCGAAAAACCCTTAGCTCTTCATCCGACACAAGTTTAGTGTGATTTGAATCTCCAGAAAAGTATTATTACATTAATTCTATAATGTCTTAGACATTCATATCTAATGATATATTGATATCTTATGCAACGCTAGAGTTATTGGTCAGGACTTAGAGGTATTAATCATAATAACGCACAAAACGTCTGATCGATGTCTGGCCTCCCGTTCGAAGATACCGATCAGTGGTCACTGGTCTGAGATTTGTTTGGCAGCAGACGGACAGACACACCAATTGTGCGCTGTTTTCACTGTTATTGTTATATTAATTATGTAATCATTAATTGTACACAAATGACAAGAATATTATTATTCTTTGAGTTAAACGATATAAAAAGACTTCACAATTATTTTTGTTGAAATATTTTTAGTGCTCTTATGGTCTCTAAGATATGATTCACACATATATTCGACGATATATACCGTCCAGTGATATGGTATCCAACGATTCGATCGATTGATTCGATTCGTGACAATTGATTTCAAATGACACCAAATATTATGAGATTCAACGAAAATCATGTTAATTGACAAACACTTACAACAAAACTATATAATTGTTTTACTTATTATCGGTTGAGTTATATATCACACAAAATAACAATATTTATGACAAAAATGTGTAACAAAAAAATGAGTGCTTTTCAGTGGACATCGACTAACTTTAGGCTAATATTATTGTAATTTGTAATTAGTTTTACAAATTATGGACTAAATTAGAGATTGATTTCGATTTACTTAATATTGATTTTTGATTGACGCCAATGAAAGACTATTTACTCGCCATTAGGGATGACGAGAGAAAACAAATTTCAATTTTAGAGCTATTTTTTGTAAATTATTTTTTAGTATTCGTTTTAATTGAAAACTTAATTGTAATCTAATTATTATTATTATTATAATTATTATACACAAAGACTTCGATCTTTTATTAAAGTCTTAGATTTATTTTCATTTAAGTTGAGAAGAAATAAATGCTTTTAGTTATCAAACTAATTGAGTGTTTGGTCCAAGACTTGCGACTAATCTGGAATTTTCGGTTAAGTTTTCCATCGATTCTAATCTAATGTTGTTTTAAATGTCATTAACTTTTGCGATAATTCGATCACTCATTCAATGCAAATATTGAATTAAGATTTAGATATGTTTTGCGGCGAAATATTTTTTAACTAAATTTTATTGATCATAGATTAGTTGCCAACAGACACGACCAGCAGACATGACCAGCAGACATGACCAAGCTCATGCTCGCACTGATGCATACACACACCATCGACAAAGAAACTAGCCAGGCCAGAGGTGAGCCAGAGTGAACACTAAATCAAATTAAACTAACGTTAATAAAGACCGTTAACCAGTACATGTAGTTAGGATCTTGATGAGGCTAACTGATATTTGTGGTTAAATTCAAGCTCTACATGTATCTGCAATTGTATGAATCTCTAGGCAATCTCCAAATTGGATTGTCTACAATTGAGAGTCGAGTTAGAATCTACATTAGATTATCGCATACATTGTGCAGTTATTCTGTCGCCTCATGAGTCCAATTACGTGCCGATCCTTTCGGACTGGTTTACCATACATTGAATTCTAATCTGGATTTGAATTTCATTGCTAAACAAAATTGTCGATTCATTTCTCATCCCATTTGTGGCTATGAATGCAATATTAGAATTGTTTTCTAACCGAGAGACCAAACCAAACATTAATTGAGTTAACTCTCGGGTTAGTGAACATTGAAATACCAAAGACTCGTATAATAAGGGCTTTAATAGTCGTCACGAAATACAATATTAAGTATTCTTTGTTTTTCTGCAATTCGTTTTCAAAACGCCAGAGAAAAACGTGAGAATACTTTCGCAATAAGTCTCCCTTTATTTACATCAATTTAGCCCATTGTGACTCATAATAAATGGTTTTCTATTTTAATAATAAATCCAATAAACAATTGTCGACTGGCTTTCATAAATACGAAGGAAAATCAAAGTGCAGTTAAAAAGTTGTTAAATTATCTTTAGTTGTGATTATTTAACAATTTTATCGTTTCCAGGGAAATCCCAATTTCCTTATCGCGCTCTTTATTCAGATTAATTTCTAATTAACATTTAGATTAACATGCTAATTATCAGCGAACCGTTTTTTTGTCTTCACAAGATCGTTGTCAATCAATTTTAGTCACTTTATTCCTTGTCTCGACATATAATTAATTGAAATCCATTCCTCGATTTAATTTATTTTCTTTTTTAATATGTTTGACTCTAATAAACTTGCACAGTTTAGGTCCACGAGCATTTGAAAATTGAAAATTGCCAAGTGATTTATTCATAAGTTGGCCTTGCTAATGCTAATGTATTTAAAATGTCATTATAGTCTATCAAATCATTAATACATTAACCCCTATATGATTGCGTTTGACAGACATTTGAACTGATAATGCATTTTAATTGCAATAATTTTCACTAAATTGTGGCCAAACTGTGTAAGTGTTGACAATTAAGTCTTAAAATAAGTCTTAATTAACTAATAATTTCTAAAACGAGTTGCGTTTAAATTCAATGATCTTTTTGTTCTGTTTTCAGGATTTAGGCGGACAGAGGATGTGTGGTGTGTCCTGTCCGATGTCCTGTCCGATGTCCTGTCCGATGTCCTGTCCGATGTCCTGTCCATGTCCTTTGGTTGCATTGGTTGCCGCACTCGCCAATCGGTTTGTATAATTGTCTCATTAGATGAGATGAGACGGCAATCTGTTTCAGTGAAGCGGCGACTAAAATGAGGGAAAGTCTGGAATCAAATCTATCGATCGAATCAAAGGCCTTGAACTTCATGAACCCGTTTCTGAAGGAAAAATCGATTTTTTACAGAACTGAGAGTCAAGTGCTGTCAGACTCAGACACCGCACTCGCTCTACACCGACAGCTCGTTATGGCGGCCGACTTCGACACAATATTATGGCCGACTCAGACACGGATCAGACTTGCTGTTTACGAGGAAATCAGACGACAAAATAGCACCTTGCTACTAACTGTTATAACTGTCAAGACCAGAAACTTCCTTCACGCTGCCTATGAATGATTTTTGCGCGAAGGAAACTTTTATGCAATAATTCCGTTGAATTCTGTTCTATTCTAACGGAAAATACTAAGGATGTGACACACAATGCCAAGTTAGGCAACACCTCTCTGGCCATACGCCTCACTAAACCAGATCATTGGCGACAATGAGAAGAGCTTTATTCGCAGTCTAATCGTGCGATAAGATAGAAGTGGCGATAGAACGCCACCGCAGAGACGAGACCGTGGATTGAATTACAAGATGTGTGCAGACAGACAGACAGACATAGCGAGCTCTGGTTGTAGTCGAGGTTCATATCAGTTCTTATGGTAATTGAATTCTAGCACTGAGTCTAACATTGATTTTAACTCTCATGTGATCCTTGGCTTTGATATTCTGCTGAGAATTCGTTATTTTGTATACGTTTTTAAATATGATATCGACTGACACGAGGAAAGACTGGACGGACTAATGAGACTCACATCTTAGGCAAAGGCCAGCACTGGCGCCGCACAACACTACCGATAAGATTGGCCAATATCTGAAGCACTCGACAGATTGCAACCGGACTTAAAACCCAATTCACAATTGTCAGCCTCACAGGCGTATCGGCCAACCCTTATCACCCAACCAATTGTTACTTTCTCTTTCGATTCAATTTATCCGATGGAACCATCAGACATGACAGACATGTCTGCGCCCTTCCCTCTTATAAGAGCGAGTGATGGCACCCGACTGGCCAACTCTGCCGTAGACGCAGGTCGGGTCCACTGCGCGCCTATTGCCGAACAGAAGATGGCGTTTGAGATGTGTGTCAGGCCTGACATAAGCTGGTGCCGAGTGGGCGGACGTCCTCCTGTTGGCCATCTCTGGTCGTCATCGGCGATAAGGCATTTACAACAATGTAGATATTCAGCGTTTAATATGTGGTCCATCACAGGTACAAACCGGTGATTGCGATAACTTTGTCAAACATTTCTCGGTTTGAATCGGCGAATGCGATGCGTTGGCAAAGCTGTGCAAGTGATTAATTGGCTCATCATAATTGTTATCACATCGTGTCGTATCGCATGGTATCGCATGGTATCACAGTTAACTAGCTCAATTACCTAATGTCTGCATCTGATATATCGCTAGCCTTCCCAGGAAACTTGGCGATTCCAATGTTGAAAATGTGTTATAAATAGTTACAATAAATTATCGGTTTGGTTGGCTTCCAAATACCAAGCTTTTCACCAGTGGAGAGGCACTTAGCATCCGGATAATAGTCGAACAGATAGCCAACACTTTGAAAGTAACCAAGAAAACTGGTTATCGCTTTTTTGTCAAAGGAAAAGCAAAACCCAGTTTCCTGACTGCGCTCTGTCTGCTGTGCAGTGCGAGCCTTGGCTAAGGATCCGAGCTTTTTATAGATCACACTTTTGCACGTCAACTGAACTACGAGTTTAATTTGGCTCAAGTCAGACAAAGGCATGAAAAATAGTTGCGAATTCAAATCGAGATAATTAGCTTTGATATTGTCTGCCAATGTGTTTGTGTGTCTGTCCCGCAAATGATAAACACCTGCTCTCACCTCTCGGGCCTCCATTAGTCCAAACAGTTATTCATTTAAAAGTCATTTTAGGATCAATGGGGCGAAAGACGAGAACAGAATCTGTTGTATGGCATCACATATGCCTCTCGTTTGGCCTCAAACCAGACCCTCTAATCACTGTAGCGGACAGACAGCAGCCGTCGCGGAACAGGACCTCAACTTCACCGCTAACTTGAATGAATCAAAATTACTTAGAATAGTAAAAATAAATGCCATAAAAGTGGAGACAATGGGCGCACAAGTCATCACATGACTGGCCGATGCGATGCCAATGCGATGCCTCACAAAGAGTGACAAAGAGCCGGCACATTGAGCATTGAGTTGTGCTGAGTCACTACGTCATGCGAGTTATCAGCCTCTCCAAGGTTTCCAAGGTCTGGCACTCAAAGGAGTTTCACTTTCGCACTAAAATCACAAATCACTGCAAACAAAGACATTTGCAAATTGCTATTCAATCGACTCGACTAGTGTTAGCTCAAAACGGACCCAAACACACAGTCGCATGATTAGGACGTTCGGTCCCTTTAGAGGGTCCTTGCAATTAGTGGCTGTGATTGGCCAACTGTACCCTTACTAAACTGGTTTTAGTCATTACCACACTTATACTCAATATTAAGTTAATTGAACTCTAATTAAAATTAGACCTTGTTGATTGTTGATTGTTGATTCGATTTTAAATACACTTTAGAGATAATGTGGTCTGAAATGAGTGACAATGTGTTGTTGCGAATGCAAATCAGGATTAATCTAATGATATAATACTATGCCTGAAGTCGAGCCACTGTTTCATTTCATAGCATTGCATATCATTTCTCTGCACTACCCCTCGAACGGCACATTGCAGTGATGGTAACGATTGCGGCACAACGTGTGGAATGCGCGCCAAAGTCTGTTCCCACCAGTGCTTGCCTTTTAACTATAGTCTGGCATTTCTCAACTCAACTCTCAGCACAACATAACATACACTCCATTGAGTCGTATTATTGACAAAACTATTTCATTCATTGTCGGCGTTTCGCGCGCTTCCAGAATGACGTAACCTTGGCCACAAGCATGCAGATTAGCCGGGCACCCAGTGCTCCACTGCTGGCCCTCGCACTCAACGCAAAACTAACAAGGCAGCAGACCACATTTGGCCTGACTTCCGCTACGCACTAATATTTTTGACGATTCACTTCTTGTGAAGTTTGCACTGAATTCGAGGCAAAAAATTTAAAAGGAATTCAATTGTTGTCAACACAATAACACGTGTCTGCATGTGTGAGGGACACACTGCACACCAGGCCAAGTGATCAGGGCTAGAACAGGGCCAAACAGGCTAGACTATTCGCTTCTTCGAAAGGTAATTTGCTTTTCGTATTGGGCCAATTCGCTAGATTCGACATTAATTCCAAACTCTCACCTAGTTTTATACACATTTTGCATGATGAATTGCCACTGAATTACCTTTCATTTGAAGAGTAATTTTTATTATAAGTCGAGTGGCATTTCAAATAATATACCGAGAATTGTCAACCTTCCGCTGATAATCTTGAAGCTAGATAACTTATTTCTACAAAATAGTTACATTCACAATATGAAATGCATACATGGTGTATGGTGTATGGCAGTGGAATCACCAGTGTTAGCCAAATCAAGTGCCTCTATCTTAATTAATTGTTCATATTTTTAATAAAGCGAGCAATTATATCGCAATATCAGATTATGAGCAAGGTGAGAAATTATAATGAGCTTGCTATAATACTGGGTCAAAGTGTGACTGTAAATATGGTCATTTGTCTTGCTAGTGTGTGAGCTAGTGTGTGATCTAGCTCACTTCTTTGTCACACTTGTGAGGCCACTCTAAATTCCTATACACTGTACGAGCAGTGCGTAGAGTGTCGGTCGTCAGCTCTGATTGGTTGCAAAATTGCGGGAAACTATCCATACATTGAAGCGCCAAATAGTCGAGGCGTTGGTGAACTCATCAATTATGACCAGCTCTGCAATCGTGCTAATTGAGCGAACACAGGCCAAGTGCAGACGGGACGCGCACCGCACTGGCCAGTCATCCGAGTAGACCACAAGACTGGTCAGTGGTCAGTGATAAGCCATCAGTTACCGCCAAATGACATGTCTGGCCGGTTGTGGCCTTCAGTGCCGGCATCGGTGGCGTAGAGTGTGTGCGACCCATGGCTTCCCTTTCCGGTGATTGCCTTTCATGCCTGTATTGAGTCAGACATAGGCCGGCAGTGAAGGGAAGGCAGTCCTGACTCAGACGAGACGCTAGACTGCGAACAATAGTGGAGTTGTGCTGAGTGTGAGTCTGAGTGCAGTGGAGTTGAGTTGAGGTGCAGTTGCAGTGCAGTGCAGTCGCTGTGAGCTCTTTAACTCGTATAGACGTATAGTTTGGCGTTTGGGTCGCATTTAAATCGTTCGCTTAAACAAAGATTGATTTGAATCTTATATCGTTTGGATTAACTGATAGTCGAGTTGTCAACTGATAGGCATAGCCGTCCTATGCGAGGTGAATAGGGTTCGGGTCCTGCGGCCAGTCTACTGTCTGCGGACTCTTGCGATCGGCAATGGCTTTAATTGCAATGCCTTTATTACATATTACAGAAAATGCCGGTTAGAGTCGACTCAAACGCGATCGGCCTCTTAGGCTATCCCTGTTTCGACAGCGACGTCTTAAGTGAACTCAAAGACATCTCCGAAGACCTCATGACATCCGACATCGCAGACATCGACTGTCTGTCGGCCAGCGAAGACATCTGGAAGGAGTTCGACGACTTTCTGCTGACACCTCCGCAGTCGCCGCCAATAAAACTGGATCTGGTGTCCGATCTGCTGGACATGACTTCGGGAGACAGTATTGGCTTCAGTGACAGTTCAATCCTCCACAACGCGGATGTGCTGCACGACTGTATGTGGTCGGGACAGTGCGCCGAAGACGCGGCCAACGCCTTCTTCAGTCACAGTGCCGGCAACTGTCCGGCTCAGACGAACCGTATGTGTGGCCGCAACCGGTCAGACACACCCATCAACACATTATCGACCTCTCCGTTCGCCATCCACTCGTCATTCAACGACTTATTGTCGACGATGAGCGACACCTCTTCCAACGAAGACGACGACAGCCAGTCCTCGATGGACGACGAAGACAGTGGCGCCGACTCTTCACAATCATCGACGGGTAGCACTTCATTCGCAAAAGTCAAGGAAAGCCTAATCAACGACCACTCATACGGCGGGTCAACGAACGTCATTAGTCACCAGAAGGACACCAAACAGAAGAACAGCTGCCAAATGCAGAGTAAGTGCCGACTCGTGTGGTCTTACGGTAATTGGTTTAACACCGATTGGTTTGCTCTATAGGTCTTATATATCCCAAACATTCCGGTTATAAAATTAAATGCCATAAAATTAATGGCAAAAAGATTAAGATAATTAAAGCAAACTCGCCATCGATTGGCTGCAGTACGACATCGAAGATCAAGAGTGAAGAGAAGAGTGAATCACTTGTGGTGCCCACCGTTAGGATTATCAGAAACGACAAGCATTTAGTTAAAGCGAAGAACCAATGCATTGATAGCAAGCAAAAAGAGTCGATTCAAAAGGACTGCAAATTCTCGACGAGGAGAAAGTCATCGACAGTTAACTCCGAACGCAAAGTAATGTTAGCTCAGAATCAGTTTCTCAAGAGTAAGCCCACCGCCGAAGAAGTGGTGGTGTGTGACAAGGGTTCGAAAGTGCCGCCAATCAAGAGGAGAGAACACAACGACTCGGAACGCAAACGGAGGGATCACTTGAGGAACGCGTTCGTCGGTCTCAGAGATCAGATCCCGAAATTGAAGAGCTCTGAGAAGAGGCCGCCGAGGATTCTGATTCTTCACGAGGCGACCAATTATGTCCATCAGCTGAAGGAAAAGCAAAAGTATTTGGAGAGCACTTACAACGCCGAGATGGAGAAGAGGGAGAAATTGCTCAAGATATTGTCCCAGGAGAAGTCGAGTCCAAACAACTACTAGATTATACTAATAGATAGATTAGATTAGATAAGCAGTGAAATGAAATGAAATGATTGAAAGCGATTATAACTTTGAATTTAATTGTATTTTAACGATTATGGGAAATATATATTCAATTATATCTCAATTAGTGATTAATTAATAATTATTTGCCAATTATTAGAGATTTTGTGTTAGACTATGAATCAAATCAAATGAATTGACTCTGAGATGAGATGCGCTCAAAGGAATCGATGGCTACCGTCGGGCGAATAATTATATATTTATAAGTTAGCAAAGCATAAGCATGTTCAAGTTAATCTTACAATTTTTACATTTATAACCAATTCAAGAACATATTCTTCGAGTAACCAATCAGAGAGATTAAACGCTATTATTAGACATATTATTGTGTTTTTGTTTGTTCAATGTTTGTCATTAACCAAATTATTTTCTAATTATTAGCAAACAATTTATTTTACAAATTGTATTCATTTAGCAAATTAGTCGAAACTGTTTATTATGTTTCGAATCGGATGTGCCTTTTATTTAGCCTTAATTGTCATTTTCATCAATGAATTATTAAAAAATTGGTTTTTCTTTTCAATTCAACACTTTTTGTTCGTTCGTTTGAATCATTTCCGCTTCGATTGTATCCAAATGTTTGACTCATATTTGGATGAATCACTTTTCTCACAAATCCCTCTTTTTGCCGGTCAAACCCTTCTTACCCACACTGATGGCAATGGCATTGGCAAGGTGAATGTGTTTGCGCCACATTCTTGCATATATGCCTCACATTTAGATATTGGAGAAGTTACATTTTTTTTTAAATGAGAAAACTTGACGAGAAAAAGTTATATAGCTTATTGTTGACAGTGCACTGCTATATAGTGGCGAAACTGTTCCTGTCGTTACTCTCCGTCCCTCACATGTTATTACAAAGTGTTGTTTAAATTCAATGAAACGATGAGAAACAGATATTTCATGAGATTTCATAATATTGTTAAAATTTTATGTAAATATTGTGAATCTTATGGAAAATATTATCAAAACTATTGAAATATGTATTTCTCAGAATTTACACATTGATTAGGTATCGAAACGATCCGTCTGTTTATTATCGGTGTGCTATTTCATAAAACTCCTTGAGATCTCTTACTTTCCTTTGACTTATCCTTTATTGTCAGTTTCATCAATGAATTATTGAAAATAGGTTTTTCTCTTTTAAATCAAACACTTTTTGTTCATTCAATTAGTTTTCGCTTCGATTGCCTCCAAGTGTTTGACTCAGAAAAGTAGTCAAAACTTTTAATTCGCTTATAATTTAATGATTAATTACTTTTTATTGTTCAGAGTTTGACTTTAATTTGCGAAACAGTTCTGATTTACAAATCGGTTATTCGTTCCCAAACTCGCACTTCAATGGCTTCTGATTAGAGTCCAGTTTTTGCGATCCATTCCACGCATTCCTAGAACTATGTGTTCAACCCTTAAAGCAAATTATGAAAAATAAGAAGAAATACTGATTTTAATTAGTCTTATGTTTGCGAGCGATTGGCCGTTAGTTTTATTCATTGAGTTATAACTTATCGCTAATTTGTAATTCATTAAACCGTTTCAATCAATTCATTACTCGAGTGACGCGTTATTACAAAACGTGTGACCACTGATCGGCTGAGATGAGGCCCGAACCGGAGTTTCAATGTCTTTGCGGACACGTCTCGAATATCTATCGCTTCCTTTCAGCTGATGAGACGTGTCCTGACTTGGAGTGGTGGGTCTGTTCGACAAACCCGAACAGTGTTTGAAATCCGGTTCTTTCAGGAATTTATTATCCGCTGCTTTTGAGGGATTCCATTGGCTTTTGAGCCAAAATCCCGGTTCAGACTAATGTCACAAATCCTTGAAAAGTGTTGGATTCGACACAAGGATTAGCCGATTCTGGCGTTTGGCTCGTGTTCTGCGAAAATGACCTTAAAATAAATTTCTTTATCGATCGCACGCCATATCTCTCCGAATATCAGACAATTTTAAAATAAATTTTGTTTCAAAAATTCCCTCTTTTCTGGTGATACTCCACTCTCTCCACTCCAGACTCAAAGACCTTCCACTTCTCTACTCTTCTATTTCTTAACCCTTCATATCTCTCAACAGATAATTAACACAAAAAACTGCGATTAAGTAACTTTGTTACGCAACTCACATAACTTGTGAGAAATGGTAGAATTGGAGATCTATTGGTCTGAAGCGATATCTGCGATCGGAAAGTCGAACCTTTGCCGAACGGATCGCTACGAAAGTTAGCAAAAGTCGGAGATATGAAACAAATTTCTGTGAGTGAAGAGCTCTGAACTCATTTATCGCAGATAACAGTGAGGCTAATAATTTAATCGACAATAACTTGGTTTTTGAGATTAGATGAGCGCTTCTGTAGTGGTTTAAGAAAATATTTACGAAAGTATTAGCCATTTATGTCGAATATAAAGATATTTAGAGATTGCAAAATAGTTTCTGTCATTGTTTGATAGTTAAGACGATTAAAGTTTTACCGAACATATTGTTTTGTGGCGGCAATGTATCGCACAATTGCGTTGACGGCACTGGTCTTGTGTCAGATGACTGGCGCGATGGACAACGACTTAGTGCGGACGCCACCGATGGGTTGGCTGTCGTGGGAGCGGTTCGCCTGTAATATCGACTGCAATGACTATCCGCACGAATGCATTAACGAACAGTTGTATAAGGATATGGCCGACAGACTGTCCGCCGATGGCTATAAAGATGTCGGCTATCAGTTCGTCAATGTCGACGACTGCTGGTCGGAAAAGACAAGGGACCCGACAACCAAGCGATTGGTTGCTGACCGCAAGCGCTTCCCGAGCGGTATCAAAGCTCTGGCCGATTACGTCCACTCAAAAGGATTATTGTTCGGCATCTACGGCGATGTGGGCACTAAGACCTGCGGAGGATATCCCGGTGCCAGAGGAGCGGACGGCACAGACTATGATAAGATAGACGCGCAAACATACGCCGAATGGGGGGTCGACTCACTCAAGTTGGACGGCTGTTACGCCGACACAGATAACTACACCAATTCTTACCCGGCTTATAGCACCGCTTTGAACTCTACCGGTTAGCCAACTCACCACTCCTTCACTAACCACTCATCCGGTCCTATCTTTATGACTCAAACTTCCTCTTGGGCTCTATCAGGCCGTCCGATAGTGTATGCCTGCAGTTGGCCCGCATATCAGATCGGACTCAACCCCGACTACAAGCGAATCAAAGAGTACTGCAATTATTGGCGCAATTTCGACGACATCGAGGACTCCTGGGCCAGTGTGCAGACCATTATCCAGTTCTACGGCCAAAATCAGGACACTTTTGTCAAATACCACGGTATGCGTGCGGTCTGTCATCAGCTCCGATCGATTACCGGGTCTCCGATCGTTGCCTTTGACAGAGCAAACAATACTAGGTTTGAGTTGGGAATCAATAATTCAAATTCGATTCATCAGATAAGAAGTGCTTTTCACTGCTTTTGAGCTTATATGCAGACTTTATTAGTAACGCTATGATTACCATTGGAGAGGATATTATCCCCGCGGTAACCATGGATAGGTTGAATTATTCGGCTATAAAAACAACAAACATTAGACATTAGACATGTCACAGAGGTATGCGATCGCTGATCACTGATCATTGCTAGGGATAAGGTCAGCAGCGATGGCAACAGTCAGTCAGTCAGAGCCCGGCTTCCAGTGTTTGCCCTTTTAATGCACTTCTGGCCAATCGTCTGATTCTCTGCTCAAGTCTGACAAGATTTAGTGGAAATCTAATTATAATTATTCGCTTTTTATCGCTTTTTGCAAACTTTGTAACGAAGATAGAGTGATAGCTCGGGCACGGATGGGATGGGTTCGAAGTCTAATAGGTTAGGCATTGGAGAAATTGTGTCAAATTGTAACAGAAGTAGAGCTCAATTGACGGCTATATTAATGTATATATGAAAATGTGCTATAAATATGCGAAACATATGTGGTATCACTAATATTACCTGAGACTACCTGAGACTATATGACTGTCGGAATGTTGTTATGAGAAGCCCATGAGTGAGGCTACCGAAGGGCTATTGGGTCTGAGCGAGGCTATTGGGCTACAGGACAACCACAAACATTTCCACGATCTGATCGAAGGCCTGCAGAACACTCTTGAGATAACCTATGCCTCGAGGCAAGAGATACCACTCTTTTTATTGGTAGTTATGGTTGACATTAATTCGATAGAAAGTTCTTTTGCTGTGAATTCGATGTAAAAGTTTTAAACTTTAAAGCGCTCAGAGTCTGAGAGAGAGTCCCAGTCCTGACTTGGAGTGAGTCCTCACTCCTCAGTGAGGAGTCCTCAGTGATTGTGAGCTAATTAGAGAGAAAGTCCGCTCTGAAGAGGTCTTAACACAAATATTTTTAGTCCCAGTCATAGCCCGAAGCGGTAGTAAAAGCATTTTAATGATCAATACGACTCTTCACAGAACGGGTTAGGCATCGGATTCGCCGAATATCTGACCGAATGGTTAGTCTGAGTCCTCAGAGGACTCCTCACTCGTCTTCACTCATAACGAGTTTCGCGAATAAAAGGCTTCTAATCATAAATAATAATAAATATTAAGATTCTTGAACTTCAAGTAATAGACTTTCAAATATGCGTTTAATGCCCGAAAGCAATCATTTTCCGCAACCAAACTAATTATTTGTTAAAATTTGAGACAAAAATTATTTATTATTCAAAATTAGCTGAAAATTTGTTGTTAAATATAATTATAAATTATGTGGCAATAGATTGGAGCGAAATGTTAGCCAATCTTATATTTTTATCTCCGATCGGAATCAATAATTGCATTCGTTATTGGCTTCTCGTGTCGAAGGGAAAGGCGAGTCTCGTCTGGGCTCAGGTGAGAACCACTTGAGCTCAGAGTCATTCAGTCTGAAGAAGTTGAGGGAAGACATGGAATCCCTCTCTAGTCTTAACTTAAGTCATGTATTGCTTAATATATTTTTGAGTCCAATGGTTTGTAATTACGTAACGAACGCACCCGTCCTTACAAACTATGGGTTTCGCCAATGATAGCACATATTTATTACATCATTTGGTAATTATTTAAATAGACCTTTGATTTGGTCATTGGATCCGAAAATCGATCGATAATTATTGATATTTAATTGAGAGTTAACTTCGGACAGAAATAAATGCATTACCCGATAGTTGAAGTGCCGGTCGTTTGTTTGGCCGGTTGTCAGACGGCCTCTAATGAGACAACTTTTCACCCGCTTCTCAGGTCCGGGGGCTTGGAATGATCCCGATATGCTAATCATCGGTAAGAGATTATCTCTTTCTCTAACTCTTTGCTTGTTTTAGCTAATTATCTCGTAATCTAACGATTGTTTCGTTCACTTAATTCGATGTTATCTTTTGATTTTGTCTTTTTTGATGTTATGTCTGAATGAATAGGAAATTATGGGTTGAGTTACGAACAGAGCAAAAGCCAAATGGCTTTGTGGGCCCTCTGGTCGGCACCTCTGCTCATGTCTAACGACTTGAGGCACATCGGAACCGAATATAAGCAGATCCTCCAGAATAAAGACATAATTGGCGTTAATCAGGACAGTCTGGGTATTCTGGGCCGAGTCGTCTATAATGTAAATCAAAGCCCAACTTTAATTTGACTATAATTATCGCTAATTATCGCTTAATTTAATTAAAGAACTCCGGGATTACCGCTTGGGTTAAGCCAATGACACCGATCGTGGAAGGGGTGAACACCTATGCCGTCGTATACCTCAATCAGAAGACTTTGGGAACACCTGTTATCGTAAGTCCCAATTCAATAGTCAGAGTGAGAGAGAGAGAGACACACTTTGACGGCGAGGCTAACACTTCGCGGAACAAGTTTTGTGGACTCAATTCGAATCTGATTTGAACTCAATTTGCATCTATTGATCGCAATTGCCATCTGTTAGGTATCTCTCGGTCTGTCGGCACTCATCCCCGGTCTGAACCCGAAGCCCGTCTATTATGTCCACGACTTGTTCGACAATTCAAAAGTGATCGCAAAGCTGTCGAGTCATCAGAATCTGACCCTCAAAGTCAATACATCGGGAAGTGTTCGGATGGTTAGACTCAGCCCTATCTTCGGCCAACAAAGTTCTAATTATAATTGAATTATCTTTGTTTGTAATTAATTAAAAGTCAATTGAAAGCAATAAAATTAAAGCATTTGTTTGAAGGCAGCGCTCAAACCATTATTATTGGGCGATAGAGTGAGCGCTGACTCAATGAGTCGAACCGACACTCGACTCGACGCCAGCGCTCACTCTTTGAGACAACAAATCGCATCAAAAGTCGTTTTGCTTTCAATTCAACGATTTTATCGCTATTTGTCAAACATTTATCACAATTTTTGAATTCAATATTTAATTGTCTTTTGAATCGTTTTAATAAATTAGTTGTAAATAAGTATAGTTTTTAAACCTCGGTTTACACCGAATCGGATCGCAAATCAAATTTATTTATTGAATCTACAATTGTAGACAAAATGTAAGTATTAATACTATTCTATGTATTTAACATTTGTTTAGTCATTATTGTAAACACTTTGCCGTTTGTTTTGATCACTCATTCAACTCTTCAGACAATTAATTACCGCTAAATGAGTATTGATTTGAGTGACAGTCCGTCTGCTCTGGTCTGAGCTGACACTCACTATGTCTGCTCTGAAGCCATGTCTCGACAGATATGCCGGTCTTTACACTCCTTTTGTGCTGCAGTTGTGATCCGATAGCCATCTCTTGGTTACCTTCGGATGACTAACACATCACTGATCAGTGATGAGCAGACCTGAGCGGTCGGACACCTGACACGCGGCACAGGTCTGGGTCTGCCCTTAGCTGGCGATCGATGGCATCGCAACCAGGGCTGCAAAACCCGTTTAGACGCCCACCGATACGTTCACTGATTCCTGTATTTCATACCAAAATCTATTGTTTTTTGGATCAGGTTTTGGTTCAGAGTTTAATTAATTCATTGCATTAGGATTTGGGAATAACTCGGGTGTCTTGAGTCGGACGACACCCGTCTTGGCGTTTGAGTGCAATCAAAATCAGTGCTTATTTCGTGAATTGTTTGTCTAATCAGTGATCACTGACTGCCAACAGATCGATGTCCGGCTCAGACATAATGTCGGGCCAACAGGCCTACCAGTGCGTCAACGTTTACGCCACTTCCGCCACTTCGGAGAACCTGAGCAGACATGAAATGCTCAATTGGGTCAACGATTGTCTTCAGTCGAGTTATAAAAAGATCGAAGAACTTTGTTCCGGTAATTGTCATCAATATAAC
>JAQGBE010000118.1:0-28394 GCA_034698225.1 Scheloribates latipes | reverse complement strand
GAAAATTAATAGCTATAATTACTACTGTTATAAATATACGCATTAGAATAGGAGTTACGCAATGTTTATGCAATATTTTTATACGATGTTTACATTAATTACTATTCTTGCGTCTAATGCTAGACAATCAAAGACATTAGCATTGCATTCACATTAACATTTGCATTTGGTCTGGCAAATTATCATCTAGATTGTGGCCTGGATGCAAATGCCAATTACGAGCTAAGAATAATCATCTAAACACAAAACGAAATTCGAATGAATTAAATATTTCTTATTTTATTTTCATTTTTCAAATTTTAATCGAAGTTAATAACAAATTGTCGTCAAAATTAATAAATAAATTGATTGAATCGAAGCGATAATTAATAAAAGAGTTTGTTTTTTGTCTATTCATTCAATAATACATTACTTTGTGATACTTTGTCTGAAAAATCTAATCGATTTTCTCGGATTTGTATTTCGATTACGTCTTGTTTTTATATCACTTCTAACGTTCTGTAATGACTGCTAAACGACGAGAAACTAAAACTGATTTTATTTATTTATTTTCCAAATGTCGGCCGATTTCAGCGATTTTTTTCTCTCTCATCAGACGAGACATACATTTCATGACAACTAAACATATTTTCGGTTCCAATCTTTTTGCTCGATATATAATTTAATCGAAGAGAACGTTATATTTTATATTACATATAAAGTCCGAAGAAATGGCTTTCATTACAATATTATTCGTAGAGATGTTGTGTGTCCTCAAAAAGAAGACACAAAAACATTTGCCAAACAATTTTTGTGTTTTCAGTTAAACCAAAGTATAAAAAGTTGATTAAGTTTTTTCAGTTGGACTCGAATTGAGTTCTTCTTCTGTTTCTCCGAGACTTGTAATCCGACGGCAAGAAAAACAATATGTTATTAATCGACGACTAAATTCATATAATTCTTAATTCTTTGAATACAAAGCATAACATTATTTATAATTTGTTTTCGCTTTATTACAAACTATTGATATTCGCATCGAATTTTGTTTTTAAACAATTCAAATGCATATTATATTTGGTTTTGTTGTTCAGTCTATTTGTTGTTCATTGAGTCGGCATTGAAATCCATTTTCATTTTTTGTTTGAACTGTTTTCGTCTTCA
Source organism: Scheloribates latipes (assembly GCA_034698225.1). Lineage (NCBI taxonomy): Eukaryota > Metazoa > Arthropoda > Arachnida > Sarcoptiformes > Scheloribatidae > Scheloribates > Scheloribates pallidulus. The sequence goes on along the minus strand of JAQGBE010000118.1, from coordinate 27,254 downwards.
GTTTCAGACTTGTTTGTTGATCCGATCGATACGACGGTCCAAACATGTGGTCACCGCTTGACTGCACACATGTCTTAGCTGTCAGTCACTCGTTGGCCACGAAGTGATGGCACACTTCACACGAGTCAATGGCATCCGTCGGTTCACTACTTCCGGCCTCCGGCCTGAAGTTTGCAATTCTCTGTCTCTGTCTGTTGAGTCGAGAGATGACACGGATTTGGATTGTCTGTGGGTTTGTTTGCATAAATCCAATGATTTAATTACACATTTAATTAATGTAAATTAGAAGCACTTCTGGTTCTGATCGACGGCCGCTTCCACTCCTCACCGATCGCTCTCTCATCACAAGAGATGGTGAATCCGAGTCTTGGCTCCGCTCTATCCGAACGATACGTAAACCGATGTATAGATCGATCAATAAATTTATTCATATTTGATATAAAAACAGTCTTTTTTCATTAAATATGATTATCCAGATCACTTGTCCCGAACGCACTCTTCCGTCACGACTTTATTTATAATTTAATACAAATCTGGAAGTACTCGGATCGGAGAGACAAACCGATGGCATCTCTAACGCAATGAACTGATGGTCGGCCTCACAAACAGAACCGGCTCTTTGTCTTCAGTAGTAATCACAGCATTGTATCGAATACTTGGAGCGAACGCGTTATCGTCTCATCCTATCAGATCAATAATTAATCAATTTTGGGTCACTTATCACATCATTGTTCGCCTGATTGCTACCCCTTTGAGTCATTACAGTCTAATTGATTTGTTTCTAATAGATTATCGACAGCTCCTTATGCTCTATCTGTTGTGTCTAATTGATTGATACTTGATAATTTATCATCTAAATTGGTTAAACTTGGACATTTTAAGACATTTTAAAGACGATCATTCAATTTAGAATGTCCAATGTTAAAAAATGCTCTGATTTATTATTCTATATCAATCATAATGTTATACGTGAAACAAAATCTATGATAAAGTGTTTCTCATGTTTGATATTTAATATTGGATGAGCCAGGACAGGACATGTTTAGGTGAGGAAACAATAGCGACAAAGCAAATAATGACAAACTGAGACATGGATTTGGTTTTCGGGGTTTCATCTCATATAACAAGTTATGAAATGAAGTTTTGAACTCAAAAAGCATTAAAAGATTTAAGAATATATGGATTTTTGTTTATAAAGTGCTTTCGTTTGCAAATAGATTATTGATAACACTTCGAGCAAATACTTGGTTCATATCACTGCTGCGAATCACTTACTTTGAGACAGGAATCTAGGAATTGGTCGACCGTTACGAAGCCATCTTTATTCAGATCCAATTTCTAGGAGAGATTTGCCAATACATTAGTGATCACTGGGTTTCGCATCAATTAATTGCATTTCGAAGCTATTTATAGCCAATCGGACGCAATATAGCATTCCTTATATCAATCATTCATTTCGTTTTGCAATTTGCAAACGAATGAAACAAATGATTAAAATTCCTCTAATTTCTTGTCAATCGTAGAGATTGATTGTGCGTCCAAGTGAGGCAACCAAGTGAGCACCTGGTGATGCTCTCGAGGCCATTTGTCATTCCGAAGACAGACAAATTGTCTCTTGGGTGACGCCATACCATACCTGGAACACCTTCTCCACTTGGTCTCTGGTTGTGTTGTCTTCGACCAGGGGCTCGACCGAGTGGCCCATCAGGTCGTAGATGGCGGCGATGATCTTGGAAAGTTCGTCCTTGGTGATCACGCCGTCGTTATTGATATCGTACAGACTGAACGTCCATCTCAGTTTGTCCTGAACCGTTCCGCGAGCTAATACTGATAATCCTATTACGAAGTCCTGTCATCAGACGCGACACAAAAGACAAAAGAAAGAACTTTTTTTAATTAATTCCATAACAAAGGGATTTGTATGGACTGCTGCGAACGCACTGTGAAGGTGATGGACCCGGTGTGATCAGGGTCGAATGTATTGAACACATAGTGAGCATATTGGTTGGTGTCAGCACCTTTCGGGAAGAACCGGGCGTAAATCAGTTTGAATGTCTCCTCGCGGACCACACCAGACGGTGCATCCTATTGGACAGTGAGGCAAATCAGTCAATCATCAATCATCCAGCCATCAATTGCATGGCACTAATAGAGAGAACAGAATTTTTGTTGACAAAAAATGTGCGATAAATGCAAAAATGTATGAAAGATTATAATTCACTTCGCATAGAAAGTGTGCAAACGATTGCAAAACGAATCGCAAAAGTTATCGTTTAGGATATAGATTTGCATTTTATTGAATTCGTTTTATTCAGTGACGAAACTCAATAGAATTCAATTGAAAAGTCTAACAGAAGCAAGATTATTGCCATCGCTTTCTTCTATCAGATATTTGGTGCTATATTCGGTTTAGAATACAAACTACAGTAGTGCACAATTGACTCGATGCTGGTTCTGGAGAACTAATTAATTTAAAATCAAAGTCCGAATGGGAGCCAAACTGTCTATTGTGGAACTGTTTGCCGAACAGAGTTTGCAGAATGAGATTAGTTTCGCTTTACAGCACTATTAAGTCAGAATCGGTCTCTTGTCTTAAGTTATGACAGCAATTGTCAGACTTGTGTTCCGGCGTTGACAGCAATTGGTCGACAATTTGGTCCAAATGTCTAACACATCCATTGGTTTAATATTATACCAAAGTTTGACTAACTCTTCCAAACAATTCATTTTCATCGCCATTATTCCGATTTATTTTACTCTCGGTTTAAGTCCCCAAAGAATAAAATCCTTTAATAGAGGTCTTATATATTCAACACATCCAATAATTCCTGCGATTCCTTTGAATTAATTCTCAGACAAAATGTATATTTCATAAGAAGCGAACGGAAAATATCTGCAAACGATTTGCGAAAAGAAATAATTTTAGTTTAGAAAAGCGGATGATTTGAATTGATTTGAATTATTTATGACTCGTTTGAATCGAGAGTCAGTCACAGGACTCAAGTGTCTGAATGTATGTGAAAGAGGTTTCGATTAATTTTTTTTCCGCGAAATAATTTGGCAAAACATATGTTCATTGAATTTAAAGTGCGGTCTCGAGTGGCCAAACACTACAGACAATAATGTTTACCCAAAAATAGATATTCTGCTTATCTATTATGCGAATGCTTTGGTCGACACAATTGTCGGGCATTTTGTTCACTGAAAACGCGAACATAAATAGAGATAAGCATTCGATAAATTGATTTTCATAATGAAAACGCAAAACAATGTTATCGACAAATGTTGTCGTGAGTCGAGTCGACACTAATCAAAGCACATCCTAATTATGTCTCAAAATTAATAGCTTGGATAATGCGGTCCAGAATTGAGTTGTCGAGACATCGATTGCATGCCAGGGATGGCCACTCGAAATGTGCTTGCTCCTCGTTTTTCAATCTAAGCCCTTATGACAATATTTGCTCGGATGAAACAAACAATTTTCTGTTATTTTTTTGTGGCAAAACATCGTAAACCAAAATGAAATGTGAGTTTAAAATATTGTGCGAGAGCACTACTGAACTGTTCCAATGGCACGATTGGTGCAGATATTAAATGTCAGACACCGAAGCACTACCTTTTAGGTCGAAATTGGTTCCGAAGAAAAGCAAATCTAATCCAAAGATCTTTCGTTAATGAGATTTGAAATAAGATCTGTCACTAAACAGTAATTGAATTGTTTGAACGAAATTTTGTGATAAACAGTGAGACGAGAATCGGCACTAAGTATGAGATGACTTCTAACTGTTGTTAAGTTTAAGTGAAATACGTTTTCTGAAATGTAAATACTGTTTAAACGTTAAGTTTTAGTCTATAAGTCACGCAATAAGCGACACATTCTGTCAGTTTTAATGTGATTTATTCGTGTAATGCAAATAATGAATTTCGAAATGCATTTCCATCTCTTATTTAGTGTCCATTAACATGAGTCTCATTTGTATGAACTAATCGATTGCAAGAACAAAAGGACAAAAGCTCTGTTCATCCTCTTATGAATAGGGCAACTGATATAATAGTCTATTTATGGCAGTCAAAAAATATAGCTAGATTATATTCTTCAGTGGGAGTCATAACGAATAGAATTTCGAAAATATTTTCATTTAAAAAATTATTCCATCGATCATAGAGAAAGTGCACTGCAAGGAGAGTGCATTTCAGGAGATTGTCAAACTTTATTACCCGTTTCACTGCTCAATAAAGTAAAACATGCTCAAAAATTAATCAAGTTCATATTGCAAATGAGTTGGTCTACTGTTTTAATAGCGCTTGGAGACAAATGAGAACCAATTAAAGCCTATTTGATTAGCGCTTTGCAGATAAAGTGCAATACTATTCGGATCCAAAATAGAATCATTAAGACTCGTCGTCTGCAATCCTCATGCAATGATCTTGGACTATTTCCAGACTCCGTTTCGTCCCAATACTCATTTAAGTCTAATGACTGACTTTAAAAATAATTGTAATTTTATGTATTCTATAATAATCATGAATAAGGAATGAATAAGAATTATATAAGGGTTACGGCTTATATGGGTTACGTATTGCGCGAACTGTCGGTGTGTGCACTCAAATCGCTTAAACGCTGGACTTTTTTGACACCCAAATTGAGACCATTATTAATATTAATTCGCATGAATTTCAATGATTTAAGACAAACGACAGCTTAGTTTGAGAAACACCTCTCGGTTTTTGGCTGTCGTTGAGTTGGCCTCAGATTTATGTCAAAAGCACAGACAAAGTGAACTGAAAAAGTCGTCTGAATTTATTCCTCGATAGATATTACGAATTCAATTCAAATATTGGACATCATTTGGCGGAACGACTTTCGCAGAGTTAGTGATTGTGTGTTTGGTTTATCAATATTTGTAAATTCAAAACATTGACTGATGTTTGTGACCAATATTGAGATTTTTGTCAACAAAAAAAATCTGACAAATATTTGTGAGCTATTAGATTGGAAAATCGAAGCAAGGCAATGTTGACAGACCAAGCATGATCAAGCACGTCCAATACATACCTGTTTAAACCCTCTGTACATGAGCTGAAGTTCTCTTTTGTTGAACTTGGTCACTTGGCATAATGTGTCTATTGCTTCCGGTTTGAAGTGAATGTGCTGTCCATCCAAGTCCTCGAATTCGCTGTCTGTGAGAGATAACGATCGCCATTAGACATGAGAGTAAAGAAGAGCAAAGGAGAGGTGATTGTTGTGGGCATAGTGTTGGCCATCAGTACACGACTGGGTGTCGGATCTCTTTTTGTCTTTCGCATCCTTGGATGCCATCCGTACGGACGACGAGACATTGCAGCGCACGCTTTGCATTGCACTTCGGGACCACTAATGGCAAGACTCCATACAACCGACTCAAGAATGTGTTCTCATGAGAAATCTCATAACGAAATTCTAATCAAATTAGAGTCACAAGAATTTAATGGTCGGACATCGTCACGAAAACCACTAGTGATCTGGTGTTGGGATGGCTTTCCGTACGACATCTGAATCTGATTCACGGTTTGATTACACGACTCCGACTCCCACTGAAAGCGATTCACTATTTCTAATGTAACCAAAAGATGAATCGCTTTTTGTGTCTATTTTTAAGCGCCTTTTCGGTGGCATCACTGAAATCAGCGTTTGATGTAAATAGTTGTCAAACATTCAAGTATTGAGTCATTACGAAGCGTTCAAATGAGTTTCAAATGCCATTCGCCGCCACTTCGGGTCGGGAATGGCCTCAAAATAAATAATTGTTTTGATAATTTAATTACGAGTTCTGTTTGGTTCGCATCGACCCCATAGACGACTGTTCACCAGTTTGCCAAACAATTCGAATTTGAAATTGACATTAAACAATGAAATTATCAACTTTAATGGGTCATCATGGTCAATTTGAATGAGCAAGTCAAAAGTTTCATTTCAGCCTAAGAATTATGCATGAAATTAATGGATTCAAAAGTGAATAACTCTATTTGTTAGCCGAGTTAATCCTGGATGAATTTATGTGCTTTTCATATTTTGGAAATTAAAACAGCATGATAATTTTAAATTGCGTTAAATAACGATTGTCACTTATTATCAAGCCTTTCCAAACGTGAATTTAATCAGCTAATTGTAATTATGAGTTATGAAATTATCATGCTGGCAAAGTAGGCCAAGATTGCTTATACCACTGAATTTCATTATAGACTAATTCTTTGATATGGAAAATAATTTAATTTAATGTCCAACCCTAGTTGATTCCAAAAATAAACTGTTCTTGCTAATCTTAAAATATCATCACCTAGTTTCTTTACTCAGTCAGCTCTAAGCAATAACAATAAAGTTTTATAATTCCTTTCCTTCTTATCTGACTATAAAAAGAAGTTTCTCCAAGTTATTAAAAAAAATTGTCGAGGCAAAGTAAAGAAATTAATTAGCTTTTGGACTGGATGCTAATGCCATAAGCTGGGAACATGTGCGCTGACAATAAATACCCCGATTATATTGCAGCCAAATTATATTGCTTTCAATAATTTGCTTTTTTGTTTGCATTTGTTTGCAATTGACTCAATTTTGAGTGTAATTAGAGTTAATTTGTTTTATGTCACAAAAAAGTGATTCAAAATTAAAATTAGATTTTGGGTCGACTACAGAACAAAGTAACAGTTGTGTAGTGAAAGCAATGACGGTATTTGGTGGCCAAATGGTCGCAATGCAATCTAGCAAGGTTAGAATATTCAGATCGATAGCCGATTGCGATCGACAGCTGCAACCGCCGTAACGGCACTACTTCTACGGCCAGACAACGACAAAGATATTAACGCAAAGCCAATAAGAATCGGAGCAATCGTTTCATACAATACGAGACGATATCGCGATCCGCGAAACAATCAAATCTTAAGCATTTGTATCCCATTTCGCTTTTCATTTCGAGTAAATTAATTATTTTATGTTAGATTTGCGTCACGTTTTCCACTGACTGTATATCCCAATCCCAATCTGCAAAAACCTAACCATTCGGACGGATATCAATAAAATTCTCGTTGCATCGGATCAACAAATGATAAGATTTGTGCTCTAATATCGTTTCACTAGTGTTAGACATCGGATTGGATCACAAGAAACCATTTATTTCAGGCATTAATCTCGAAAATTGAGTTAATATTGCATTAAACCAAACGATTCCTTTCGCCCGGAATTGAGTTTTTAGTGACGATCGCGATATCGAAACTATTTCTCTGCTTTTCATCACTTGTCGACTCATTTTCATTGCTTTTTTCACTCAAATGTCTTGAATTTAGTGTATTTTGTTTGCGGACCAATCACACAAAGTATTGGCACAAAAATCTGGCGACAAATCCAATGAATAGTTTATGCTTTTCACTGACTTTCAGGAAATATTTTTCGAACATTGTTTTCAAAATGAGTCTCACGATTGGAAAACAACTAAAATTCGTTTGCAATTGATTTCTATCTTGTTTTTTGATAATTTTCTCTTCAATCCTATTTGATGTGACCTCGATTTCAATTTTGTGTAGTGCAGTGAAGTTGTCTTTGGGGCGAGTGATGAGATTAACTTGGTTGTATTGCTCTGACGGCAGATAATTAGCAAGTGCTGGTGAAGGCTCATTCTGGGCAATATATGGATTAAATTGACCATGTATAATTAATTAAATTTCGACAAATTTTTATGGCAAAACATCTATAATTAATTAGTCTATGCTTTTGTTCAACGATTTCTGTTCTAATGATTGCTAACAAAAGTATTGTTTATAGAAAAGTGACGACAATTACAGCGATTGTTTACAAATCAATATAATTATTAATTCAATATTTATGCTCATATTTAATGATACCGAATGGAGAGGATAGACATTTGCGGTGCCGACGAGTGCTCTGTTGGCACTCAAACGATATTTACATTTTATTTAGGACTCAAGTCGTGCAATGTTTGGCCTATTATTATCTTTTGTCGCTTGTGGTTAGAAAATCGATACAAAAATAGTCTTTTTCTGTTCTGTTCGTAATATAAATATCACTTTTCTGTCGCGTAATTTCATTATCAGTCTAGCGCTTGAATATTGGGATCAATTTTGTTATCAAAATTGACTCCAAAAGAAAAACAATAAATATTGTTGATATCGGACGCCAACAGTCGGTCGGCAATAAAAAATGCTTTTACCCCAAAATTTATTGGACAATAGGGCTATAAAATGAGTTTTATATTTCAATTATAGAGTAGATTATTTGTTATGAGTGTCTGGTCGGGTGTGACTCCAATTACGAGTGTGTTGTGTCGAGCGAAGCCCTATAATTATGAACGAGGCATAAATTGTATGGCATTAGCACCGAATCGATCCGATCCAATACTCAGGGATTAATTATGCGACGACGACGACGACGATGACGACGACCATGCTCACCATTAATTATCATACCATTAGACCATCCAATTAATTATCATTTGTAATAATCATTTGAGCAAACATTTTGTGAATCGAATAATAAATGGAATGAATTTCATTTGTTTTCGAGCTCTGGTTTTGGAATTTTTGGACCAGATTTTCATATCCAATGTACACATGATTTAAGTCAGACAATTGTGTTTATGGTAAGTGACGGCCAGAGTGTCACTGCTCTGGTGCTGGCGTTCGACCCTTTGGCTAACCGGGTATTCCGTACTGATATACATGTCCTAACAGTTTATTGAAAGTTGTTTTCGCGTTAGTTATGGCAAACAAACTGATTGCCACTAATTTATGGCTCTCTGTCCGACAGTTACGGAAATCTAAACGCAAACTGGCGTTAAAAATGAAATTAATTACACTATTGGTCCGGAAAAGTATTATAAATATCTATTTCGATGTAAAATAATATAAGATTCGATATTAGTTGTGTTACGAGAAGCCGAAACATTGGGATTAATCAAAAGTCAAATCTAACGTTTCGTTTCGACATTTATTATTGATTTTGGCGATCGTTTGTTTGGTTGCGATTCCACACAAATCAAGAGTTGTATTGCAATTCATAAGTATATACGAAATTCCTAGCGTTTCGACCGAAAAGCATATGATTCTAATTATTACTGACTTTCGGTTATTTACTGACAAAATGTCTGTAGCTTTGCATATGTACTGAGAAAACGCCACTTTTGGAGTGCTCTACAAATACTTATCTGGAATAGACAATAGAGACCAAACCAAAAATAACTGAACCGTAAAATAAAGAGTGAAATTGAATTCCTTTTGAGGAAACAATTTATGATAGAAAGTGGTCCACAAATTCAATAGTGTTTTACTAGTAGTCAGTCGACAACTGGACTCTCAGTCCATGTGTTATGTATTGTTTGACTTGATTTCCGGCACTCACTCATAGAGTCTGAAAAAGGCTATTATTTATTGAAATATTTCGTAACATTTGAAATATTTTGTTGTTTTGGTGAATAAAACTTTGAGCCATTTGTAAGACAATAAAGTAGAAGAAATTTGAATATATCTGATCGAGCAAGACATAGAGCAGACGGCCAAATGTGAGCTTGGTGACATTGAAGTGTGAGAGTTAGTTATGTGGAAGCAATGAATATTTCTGTTGTTGATTTCAAAACAACGTTAAAAGAATAATACTATGGCAGTCATTGCAGTCAACAATTCTCTCTATTTATAAGTTTTCATTTTCTAAGAATGGAAATGAAAACGAGTCATAACTTCAGATAATTATTTTAATAAAATATATTCTGTATTCACGGATAAGTAAATTTAGAATTGTATTCACAAATGAGGTTTTATTTTGTTTGCAAAAAACGAACTCTTTTCTAGCAAAACGATAAAAATGACTTTTGCTCGACAATGAAGGGGAGAGAGAGAGAGAGAGAGAGAGAGAGAGAGAGAGAGTGAGAGAGAGAGAGAGAGAGAGAGAGAGAGAGAGAGAGAGAGAGAGATTTTGTAACTGATTTTGATTTGATTGAAATTGGAAAAACAGATCCAAAGATGAGAAACGAAGTCAATCAGAAGGAAAATGCAAACTCTTTTCAATTGAAAAAATTCTCGACTTTCCGAATGAGATTTCGATCCGAACTGAACTGATCGATGTCTTTTCACAGCCAAACATGTCCTCGGATTTCGACACTAAGCCGACGAACATCAGAGCACAATCAGCAATGAATGCGATGCCAAGAATAAAGACCAAACAAAAACGACCCAAAGATTACACACTTGAATGACTGGAGAGAAAAATCTTTTCACTGACAATAAACTAATAATAAATCATAAATTTTTTACAATTATTCGAAGCGATATTTTATAAATTCAAAGCGAAATCTCTCAGAACTGAGATAAGAGTTTTCTAGATTAATGTTTGAATACAAATGACAAACTAATAGTCAATCTTCAGACGAATATTCCAGAAGAATGGCACATATATTGGGCACTAAGACCAAGGGATTGGAGCCGAGCAGTGAATAGCGAGTGATTGTCTAATAATATGTTTGCAAAGATTGGTAAAAGACATTCCAAAAGTAATTGATTGTCGATTTAGTGAATTCCTTTTAGAGCCAAATCATCACTCATTGGCTGATTATTAAGGCTTACCATCATCTGAGGTGATGCCAGACCAGGCCTCGCGAAGATAGGCAATCAGACGTCTGGTAAACGATTGTTTCTTGTTTTTCAAGTAGTTGTGTGCAAACTGTTTATGTCGTGATTGTGTCTGATGGCAGGTCAGCGAGGACTGGGTGTCCCGATGCCTGAGTCGGCGACCCGACGACAGGGTCGATGTCATTCCGCCATACATTTTGGCCGATTCTGATTAGTTGTCAATCACTCGACACAAGAACCACATTATGTGTGAGAAGCAGAGCTCATGTCATCGATGAGCCATCACTTGACGACTCGACTGGAGGTCTGACATCACAACACATCACTGACACCGCACTGGACTCGCACTCCGACTGCGGAGACCGCACATCAAAGACCGTTCATCAAAGTGTGCATTCATTCACTGAGTGACTGACTCGGCATAAGTCATAACTCATATGTGGAACACAAGCATTAACTTTAATCCATTAGATAAACACAAATTTTACATATTATTCAAGTAATGAATTATTACTAATAATTAGCGCTTTCATTAGTGGAAATGAGAAAAGCATTGAAACGCTTTAATTATTGTGAAGTTTGTATTTGTGTACACTTCCAACACAAACCAAAGACAAACAAACATTACATTCATCTTCTTCTCTGCGTATGAATTGATAGTCAAATAGAGAGACAGTTCTCCTAAAAGACAATTAATTCGTGTCTCAACTGTAGTATAGGTCAGTAGTCTAGGAATTAGTTGCGACACAATTATCAATATATTCTCATTTAATTGGAATTTAGTTTTCGAGTAAAACAGGAGTTCATTACGTTTTACCGAATTAATGGTCAGATAAGAGAAGAAATTATTTTTACGAATCCGACAATTGATTGTTTCGGCAATACTGTGTTCAGCGGAACCGTTGAGCCATCGGTGGCGTACGTGTCCGGTGATTAACTCGAGTCAGTCCGCCATAAATAATTGGATTTTAAATTAAACACACAATCAGTTTGAGATCACACACACCGATAGTCCGATAGAGTCAAAGACGAGTCTCGCAATTCTGTTATCCAATTATTAGTTGATATAAAACAATATAAAAGTCGAAACAATTTCATCTTTAATTGGAAGCGAAGCGCATGGAAGAGATGGAAGCGATGCGATGGAAGCGTTTCATCGAAGCGATAGTTTACTCGAAGTAATCTTCAGACTATGGCTTATAATTGATATGCCGTTCACTGAGGACACGATTAGCTGCGCCGAAGTCAAGACTAAACTAAACTAAAAAACTTTTTTCCAATCGTTCGTCAAGTGTTGGGCACAAATCGATAGACTGGTTCAGTTGAGTTGCGATCAGTTCGCCTGTTGCTCACCACTGCCTATCAGTGCCAACCACTACCTCCACAGCTCTCATCATAACAATGACAACAGTCAGACACGACTCGCTCCCAATAGGCTCACAATTACAGCGGACTTGCGCTCCGACTGATAGCATAGTATTTTCAGATGCGAGTCAAAGGGCTCACCATTTGGACTACCGTTTGGACTCCGAATGGAAAACAAATTTCAAGCAATGATAACCTTATTCTCGAAAGTGGACAAAAAAGTGAGAATTCAATTATCGTAGTCATAGAGACTCATCTAATAGTGTCGGAAATATGGGATATGCATGAGTCCGGGCTATTAGAATGTGCAGAAGTGGACAGCCATTAGACATATCACTGCAAATTGGGCCCACAAATGATAATTGCCCAGATTATTAGTGCATCTCGCCATTACTGGCAATTATGCCAAGACGATGGACACAATGAAATGCGATCCGTTAATGCACTGTCACTGGTCATCCACAAAATGGACCGCTCATTAAATTAATCTCAAACCAATAATTTGTCGATTTTGAGACTAATTGACGATTAACTCAATACAACATTCGTTAAACTCTTGTTTTGTGCAATGTTTGACAGAATTTAATAATATGATTATGTTATGGACATTGGTTTTGCAGTATTTGAGTAGGCTCACTAATTAGAGTGATGCCACCCATGCTCTAGAATTCCCCAAATTGGCATGCTCACTTTACAATCCCCTTCACATCATTTCAATTACGTTCTGGAATCCAATTTTGAGCCATGGATTGAATTATTTAATCGATTACACAAACAGAGTATGGAATCGTGTCTTCAAATGTGAGCCAACGAACACTGAATTCAAATTATTTGATTAAATTAGAAAAATGTCTGTACATTAAAATTTTATCGCCTGCTTATCGTCTCAAGAATTTACTTCTTTCTTCACGTATTTCCTTCTTATAGGTCAACCAAAAACAAATTTATAAGTTTAATGTATAGTAATTTCCTTTCTGTTGTTGTTGTTATGTCTGATTGTCTAGGAAATTGACTTTACGAGTTACCAAGGTCTTTTCGGATGGGAAAACCTTTGAAGATGGAATATGTGACCGATTAAAATAATGATATCTCCAATACTTGGTATCAGGTATCCAATGAATAGCATAAATGGCTATCAGATATTGATTAGAATGTGTGTAAACAAATTGTGGTTTAAGTCAATGAAGAATAAGTTATTGCAAGGAATATAAGCCAAACGTAACTATGATTCCAGTGTTCAGATGTCGCTCAATGTTTTGAGACCCGCGATATACAGAATCGTGACGTCAATATACAATCCGATCATTACTAAATTAACTAGTCAAAGTAGGTGGCTTACAATACAAACCAGTCAATTTCACAAATTGACTTGATTTGCATCAATTAATTTCGATTTTAAAATTATCAACACTAAAGAATTTGAGATTACAATTCGAATTCGATAGTTATTGAACACAATTAGCGATAATATTGATTGAGTTCTCTGTAAATGTCATATTCATTAGATTCAAAGATATTATTGTCGCTCATCAACGGCCAGAACAGTGTCTGTTCGGGCACTGCTTCGAACGCGCCATAACAGGTGTCATCAGTGGAGAGAGTGGTGTCGGCATCGGAAGCATCACTGCATCCGTGAGATTGCATTCACTGGCGTTGCGCTGCTTTTAGAGCACAGATGTGAGGCTGAGATGAGAGTCGAGATGAGGATAGCCGTCAGCTGGCAATGCGATGCTGTGCTCAATGGCACTGCTCAATGGCATGCGAGTGCCATTGCCCAGGGCAATTGCGGCCATAGCTGGCGAGTGGCTGACACTAACTGTCCTAATGATGTGTTGGTTGGCATAACCCGTCTCTGGACAGAGAGGACCACCACTTGTCTAATAATAGACCAGACATTAGATGTAGTGCCGAAGTGAGCGATGCATTCATTATTTTGATGAGTATTTATGTCGGAGTAATGCTATCGCATAGGCAGTGGTGATGGTAATGGCTATACAGTTATGGTGTGCTGTCGTGCTGTCCAACCGGAGTCCCACTGACCTGACTATAACCCAATTTCGTTGATTGTATTATACAATGCAAGGATCTGCCGCTCGAAAGCGACTAAAGGAGACCGAGAGTGGAATCACTGGTATGTGGTGTGCGAGCACTGCCTCACTCACTGACAGAACCGCTTTCACAGTCAAAATAGAAAATAGTTATTGAGATAAATATAGCGGTTTGTGAGTCCAATCCAGAGAAGTCAAGTGACTTCTTGGAGTGAGCAGAGAGATACCGGTTGTGCCACTACTGCCACTATTCCATCAGTTTTGGTGACCTTTCCCTAATCGATACTATTTTTACACCGGAGTTCATGTCTTATGCCAGTAGTGAGTGAATGCCAGTCAATGGCTATATAGAGAATGTTAGGGTTCACTCGAACTCGCAGTTTAATGCCTCCAGACTTGCCATACATTGTATTATTGGCTGTGTTTGCCATTCAAGTGCTGACCGAATGGTATTAGCGATCAGAACGACGGCCAAAGAATGTCTCCATTTATGCGACAATAAATACAATGGAAATACTGGCCAAAACGATCATGATACAATAACTGATTTGTGCCGCTCAATGGAGCGCACACTGCAGCCGTGGGCACAAATAGCAAATGGATCAATTTGGCATTTCAATTTAGTACGATTTTTGTGCATGTGCATATGTTTGTAATGTTGCCCGATTATTTTAAAGTCTATAAGAGCATAAAACATTCATCCAGATAAATTGTTGGGTCATTTTTTATTGCTCATACACTAACAGAATATTAAACTCTTGTTTTTTCTGGTCGACAGCGAAATGGAAAAAATATTTGATTCAATGGTCCGATAAGTATATTATTGTTTAGATTTGGCGCACAAATGAGTTTACGAGTAAATCAATGGAAAAGTATTGTCGGAATAAATAATTAAAAGCGGCGAACAGTCGGGACTGGCGTCAGAAAAAGCAGAAGCGAACAGAACCGGCAATGAACCCATCGATTCGTTTCATTATCTTATATATTCTTCATCAGTAGTGAGGCTTCATCTATGATAAGGCCAGCGCTCAATAGGTTAGAACATAAAAAGCCGTTTTGTTTCTCTGCTGAAAGTCTATCCGCTGATAAAAGTCTATCCCTTTTCTATTGTGAGTTAATTAAAGCGAGAGATAACTTAATTATTCGATCGTCATTCAAATCGATCAGTCAATGGGCTGACCGACAAAAGCAGCGTTCAGTCCATTACGGCTACCGATTATGTCTCTACTCGAGTCACAGATCTTTGTCAGCGATCGCTTCAAAGCCACCATATTTTGTGCCCATCTCTCGGGCGTCTAATTTGGCCGCAACTCCTCAACAGCTCGTATTCAGACATTAATAAGCGATAAATTAGTTATTATCTGACATTAAGTCTGAATTTATAGCATAAAAAAGCAATTATTGTTAGCGTAAAGTAATTTAGTTTTTTTTTCGGGCCAATCGATAAAAGGCATTATTTTCTAAACACATACTAAATATACACTAAAAGCTACTGAAACTGCAATCGATGTCATTCACAGAGCGATTCGGCCGAACCGGCCATTCATTGACTGTTAGCCGACTGTTGGCACACAACCAGTCAATAAAACGTCAATCTCTCTCACCTTTCGCTTCGCTAACGACATATTAAACGTTTGACTTAATCAAGTGAAACGAATCGACACCGAATCGACAAACAAATTATTTGCATAAAAGTGTTAAAATAGAAATGTTGTTTGTGTTTGTTGTCTAAGACCTGGAAAGTGATGGATAGAGCGTTCCATCTGATCGGTGTCTGTGGCCTCGCCAGCCATTTGTCACCGATATTGGGATCCGATGTTTCGGATAATTCATTGCCAGAGTGGGAATCAAATGGCACTCAACTCACTTCACCACTACTACTCCAGTCTAAACAATGTACGGAAATAAGGCATAAATATTATGATTCAAACCATACAAATGTTTGTCTCTGACTAGTGATATGTGGAGTCAATTAGTCTATTTAGCGGTTTTCACTCTCAGACCTGCCATTCCGTTCATCCCTTCCTTCCTACGAGAAGTTAATCAGAATAATGTTAATTAATTGGCGTAACTAATGGTTTGTTTGCAATTAAACGCTGCTCTCAAAAGTAGTAGTCGTAGTCAATGATTGCTATTTCAGTGCAGACCAGTTGCCAACCCTTTTTTATTTGAGTGCCAGAGTCTCGATAAATGAGTGCCCGAATGTAAAAATAGTATCGATTGGTCTCATCGAAAGGTCATTACGATTACGACTCGGATCGGCAATACTGGCAAATACTGGCAAATAGTGGCACAACCGGTATCCCAGAGTCCAAGCACTTGAACTTCGCTGAGCTTTGCATACAATGAGCGCTATATTTATCTCAAAGCCCAATAACTAATATGAAAATGATTGCAAAGATTTCTATTTTGACTGAGAAAGCGGTTGCGGAGTGAGTGAGTGAGGCAGAGAGGCAGTGGCCGCACACCACACATACCAGCGATTCCACTCTCGGTCTCCTTAAATCGCTTTCAAGCGTCAAATCGGTGTACGATTGGCAACAATCTAGGTTACAATGAGGTTAGTGGGACTCCGGTTGGACAACACGACAGCACACCATAACTGCATAACAAGTTGAATAACTATATAAGCATTTAGTTAATAGTCATATAAATAGCCACCAAAATAATGAAAAGCGATTTCAGTGCCAGTCCTAACCGCGATGCTGTCGATCCTCTTAGTTCTGCACCTGATCTGGCTCTCCGGTGCCGGCGTCGACAGCAGAGCGTCCGGATGTGGCAAACAGCAGATCATCAGGAACTCGAAGGTGGTCGGTGGCAACGACAGCTACGACGGCGAGTTCCCCTGGGCAGTGTCCATCAGACGCAACGGCAACCATCACGTAAGACACCATCACGACAAGCGAGGCCTGTCTTAACCTGTCCACTGTCTGCTGGTCTGCCAGTGCGGAGGTGTCATCATAGGTCAGCGATGGATCTTAACCGCAGCCCATTGTGTTCAGAGCCAATTGCACACTAACTTTATGGTTCGGATCGGCGAATACGATCTGTTCCGCAACGACCACAACACTCGTGACTATGAGGTCGAGAGGATAATAATTCACGACAACTATAGCCGACACGCCGTCCAAAGAGCTCCGGCCAACATCAACAACGCAGACATAGCTCTGCTGAAAACCAGTGCCGACATTCACTGGAGTGAATACGCGTGGCCAGTCTGCTTCCCACCCGTCAACATCCCGACTCTGGCCGGTCGGGAGGGAGTGGTTGTCGGGTGGGGCAAGAAGACTGAAAAGAGTGAGAACTACAGTGATAGGTTGCAGAAAGTGAAACTGTCCATCATCGACAACAAGATGTGTCAACAGTGGTTCCGGCAGGCCGGCAGGGATATGCAGATCCACGACCGGCTCATCTGCGCGGGCCAGCGGGTCGGCGGGAGGGACGCGTGTCACGGCGACTCGGGAGGGCCTCTTCTGCTCAAGTACAACTGTGAGCTTGCCATTGATTGGCATTGTTTGACATTGTTTGACATTGATTTCAATTGCAATTAGCGATAGTCAGACCAGTTATTAATCTGTGTATATATGGCTCGACTGTAGATATCGATTGCAAGACACGAGTGAATA
This sequence comes from Scheloribates latipes, assembly GCA_034698225.1. NCBI lineage: Eukaryota > Metazoa > Arthropoda > Arachnida > Sarcoptiformes > Scheloribatidae > Scheloribates > Scheloribates pallidulus. The sequence continues at coordinate 9,607 of JAQGBE010000118.1, read as the reverse complement.
TCAATCCATTTAATTGTCTTTCTATTTGCAATCGATATCTAATTAGTGGCCGAAAATGAAATGAAACGAACGAATAATTTAATGGATTGACTGACTGACTCTGTTTCAGCCTCTGGCGGACCCGAAACCTATTTCGTTGCCGGAATCGTATCGACGGGAATAGGTCTGTAATTATTATAATTATAATCAAGTATTCATATAATGCAATGAATGCTGAGAGAGAAAGCATAGCATAAAAAGTTTTTGCGAATTAATTAAAGTGAAAATCAGCGAAAGTGCACTCAATTCTCGTTAGCCCTCATGTATTATATTTTACGGTCCGATCGCCAGAGTTTAGGAATTAAGGCGATTGGAGTTGAGTTGAGTTGAGTTGAGTTGAGTTGGATTCGAGTGAAGAGAAAAGAACAAAAAATAATATATAATTTGTGTGGTATTTGCCAATAGGTTGTGCGCGACCATTAATGCCTGGAATATATTCTAATGTCTCGGCGTATATGAATTGGATTTACAAATACTTGAATCAGTAGTTGAATGAAGAGAATGTCGTCTGAAAGGCAGAGTCGGACAACGACAACGGCAGCTCTCAAGTCTCAACTCGAATGCAAATCTCGAGTCGCGATAATTGGATTCACCGGAAGGTTTGCACAGACACTGAAATGGCATTTCTCGTCGACTCAATAGATGCACAAATCAAACGCTTTTCAGTCACCAGAAGAAGAAGAAGAAGAGAACAGAACAGAGCTGTGACTCTAAGGACACACCTTTTGTCGCTTATTCCTCAATAATTGCTTGAAAAAAGACTTTTAATTGCATTCATTTGTATTCAGTTTTAATGAAAAATTAATTGAATCTCTATTCTGTTATTGCACTGAACGGAGAGATACTAGTCATTAGTGGCCGACAACAGACGACCAGTTATGCCAAGAGACGAGACATCGAGACATCCACTTGTTTTGTTCATTCGATACTCTCATACAATAATTATGAGCTTGCTGAATTTGGGCGATATGTCGTGTAAATAAGATAGCAAATAATGTCGCTCCTGTTTGTGCCAGGCTATTGTCAATAAAAATAAATTTCTGTACAGACAAGACAAGACAATCTAATTTTGTTTCTCATAACTCAAGTAATGATCATTTAATTAATTAAATAGATTTATGTTATGGCAGTGCGTCTGCGATGATAGCCAGTCGGCTGTGCGATGGCTTCGGTCGGCCGACTATTGCTGAACAGTTGGTTCTAGTCTGGAGCTCTTATAGAAGGCTCTTGTAATCCAATTTCTGTGGTCTGACATAAATTTATAAAATAAATATTTCTCAGATCTAATTATTTGGACTATTTTTTATGCCAACCGGTGTTTGTTGTGATGACATGTTTCGTCACCTCTGCCTAAGCCCTGAGGGATATCCGAAGCAGAATAAAGATTTTATTTAGTGCTCACAATAATTGGTGGCATAACTTAATTATCTGTCTCAAAGACATCTGCCGTAACAACAGTCTTAACGCCATTAGTTCCTAAGATAAAAATGATTTCTTCCGATTCTTTCTCTCACAGTCTGGCGACTAATCAAAAGTGAGAAATCCATTGCAATACTGTCTGACGGAGAGTGTCATACATTCGGATTTGGATTTTGAGGCTCGACTTCCACATCAACTATAGAATTATTGAATTTCACACAAGAATAACAGCAAAAAAGAGAATTTCATTTGTATTTTTAGTGCAAATCAAAATAGATTTCTTGGGATTTCGCGCCAATTCTTCGCCAATGGTAGTGAACGACAATCACTAAAAGCATTGTTCAATTAGATAGCGAACTGAGTAACGAAGGAAAATCAATATTGAAATACCCGTTAACTCATATTTTCTCTTATTTAATGACTGGATGACAAAAGATTAGAACTAAAAGATGTCTTAAAATGAAATTCGTTTTCATCGTCAATAGAAATAATGGCTGAGAGTGAGAGCAATCTAACGATTAGAGCGAAGAATCAAAGCTTCGAATCTCAATCTTCATCTGTGCGTGAAATTTGCGATACTTTAGAAGCGTTTGAGTTATTGGGCGGAACTCAGGGCAGCAATAATAAGATGATTAATAGATGAGATGAGTTGTGCATAAAAGCAATTTATTTGTGATTTACAGGCGTTTCGCTCAACTCATCCGAATTGACCCAAACAGACCCCGTCTGTGGTCGCCGATCCGCAGCCGTCGCCGCACCGCCAACACAAACGCCGATCTCATTCTTCACTTAGTAATATTGTACTCTTAACGACCCGAACCCAAACCCAAACCGCCAGCCAATGACTGACCGGGCAATCAATGGACGGACGGATCCCATTGTGCCATAACAGACACGATATTCACCAATAATTTCATGTTTGCCATTAGGAGACGCATAAGAGTTGGTATCGATTGAGGCCGGAGTTGGTATCGCAGTCGAGCGCTGAGAGCGAAAACTGTCGACACTCTAAGAATTATTGCTTATTTGAGTTAAACAATAAAACGATGCGATCTTTAAAAGTCTTGGCGCACGACTCGGACGGACCAACGCTCGGGTTAGTTATTTATTAACGCACACGAACTCTCTATTGACATAATTTGATTGAAAGAAAGAGGAAAAGCATTTTTGCTTTCCTCGAAGTCCCAGTCAAAAGCAGACCGAACCCTAACCGAAGTCTTGTGTCTTGGCTTTCCTTTCTATTGAATGCCATAAAGACGTCTAATATTCAGAGTTAAGCTAATGTTTTGACTTTTTTGTTGTCTCTTCACTTGCATTGAGCGCTCGCTTTGGTCTCTACTTTCGTCTCTTTTTACAACTCTTTTCAAGTAATTTAGCGAAAGATTCGCTGCAAAACATTGATTTAGTTTAAGAAGAAATTACTCTTTTCTTCTTATTAAATAAATAATAGGAACCATATTTGTTGCGAAACGAATTGCCAACAATTTAGTCCATAAACTGCAATCTGTTTGAATTGAAATTATATTCGACTTCATTTTTATGCCACAGAATTTTTTCCTCTTCTGTTGAAAAATCGCTCCAAAATGTACTTTTAAAATATGCTCTCATCTAATGTGAGGCCAAACATATCACTGATGGCGGTCTCGCTCTCATGTCAGAAGACATTAAGATATTTATGCGAAACAATATTTCTTTTGTTATCAAATTTTTTTTCTATATATAACACACCAGAACTCAAATCGTGGGCTCAATAATAGAAAGAGTGAACTCGACTTTCGTGGAGAGAAGTAGTGAAGAGATGTCTAAAAATGGGATAATATGTTGAATCGATCGGCACAAGTGGTATGACTTGTGTGCCGAAGAACAATGACAGAGATATATGTCGTGTGCCGTAAAGTTCAGAGTTTAACTCAAAACAATGTCTTTTTCTTTTCATGTTTTGCAGTGCAATAAAAACAAAGATTATTTGCAATTAAGATGAGAGTGAATTGGCCATGCTGCCATTGTGCCATTGCCATGCTAGTTTAGCACTCCAATTGACTCGCCGAGTGAATTAGCGAGTGTGCCATCAGTGCACTGCTCGCACGCCAACTATTAATCAATTTAAACGCAATGTAAGTGTCTTTACCTCAAAAAAGAGACTTAGACTCAAGAATTACTAGAGATTAGAAGCACTTTAGAAAGTATAGCCACGATAGCCCTAACAAGATGATGATGAAGATGACAACTGCCTTCCATAACAATTCCATTTCCTCTCTGTCGAGTGAAAAACATATTTATTTTGACAAAAGTATATTAAAAATGTGTGCAATTGTTTGGGTGAGAAATAAATGATTTCTTTCTTCCTTTGGTTCTCGGATTCGCTTTCATATGCAAAACAGAATAATATAATTACTAAACCGTATTAACGACAAAAAAGTCTCTCTTTTTCAATCATCCATTCATTTATTATTTATTCACAACAGGAATAAACTATTTCTGCCATTCAAACACTGGCTTTCATTATGTTTTCGTTCAATTCATCAGATTTTTTGCTCGATTGAGGATTTTTAAGACAAACTGAACGATAAGATAATGAATTTGGCGATAAAATTAAATTGAATTCAATCAGAATTCAAGTGAGCCTTTCGTTTCGTAAGTCTCGTCCGCAATGAATGAGTGATAAGAAAGCGAATGCAATGCCAGTAATCACACACTTAATAGCAAAGTCTTTGTTCAGACCTTTGCTTTTGTGATCCAATCGCTAATCAAATATAGTTTTAATAATATTTACATAATTTACAACTGAATGCAAATCTAATCGATTGGAGACTTGAGTCGATTCTCTGGCAGCCAAAGGTCTGCGAATCTAAGGCGAAAGACAGTGAATAATTGGGCCAACAATTTGGTGGCGAAAAAAAGATGTAAAACAAAAATTTTAAATTCAAATCAAGCGTTTCGGTGATTAATTCACTTCATTGATCGATAAGAGTGTTGTGCGAAACCGAGCGATACATCAGTTATGAACAACTTGTCGACGATATGGCGCGAGAACTGATTGGGAGGCTGTGTCTGGCCTTCCCACTGAATAATGACAGACCAGGAGCTCAATAATAATCATTTATCAATCATTAGTATCTCTTCTGGTAATTCACTTATTTCCACATTCAAAGCGTAAACGCAATTAAACGGCAAACGATTTGATTTATTGGACGCAATCTCTCGTCACAAGTGATCCGATTCTATGCCTACAATCGATTGGCTATTCTTATGGCTCAGAAAAGAGAATATTCTCAACAATTTTATCGCAAAGAAGCCAATGATATATGAATTGATTGCGTCTGAGAGGCGACCGAGAATAGGATCAATTAATGGCTGTGCAGAAGAGGATCGGAACCCGAGTGACATCAAAGAGTTGATACAATCGTAGTCTTACGTCAATCAACTTATCGATTGTAATGGCTTTCCATTGAATTTGTCTCTTAATTGAATTAAAATTGTCGCCAATGAACAGATCGGTCGACAGTCGAACCGCTCGTTTGCGATACAACTCCTGACAACTCCTGGATTGGCGGCAGAAGTCATGCGATCGTCGCAAATGAAAATTGAGAACTAATTCATGCAATCATTTTCAGAATAGCTGTGTTTAAAGCAAAGAATTCATAATTAGCGGTGAATTAATAAAGTGGTGAACACTTTGCTTGTTAGCAGTCATACGTCAACTTTGACCTAATATTGTTATGCATCGCGATTTACCATAACTACAGAATTCAATTTAATTAACCTTGTTTCTATTGTTTTATCGCATTTAATCGCCAACTATTGCAATCAGTTAATGCAAAACACGGCCACAATATTTGAATGTTACAGATATGGCGTGGAATTGGAATTGACTCGAATGGACGCCAACTATTTGCATGGCTATTGAAGAATATCTTCACGTTTTTATATTGTGGGCCAAATTGAAAATTAAAAATGCGATCAAATAAGCGGAACAATCCATTAAAATGCAATGCATAGTAGCATTGATAATAGGAAAGATAGTTTAATTTCATAAAGAAAACTATTCATTCGACCAAAAGGTTGTTATTATTATGTGAAAGAAAGCGATTGTTTGACGAGAAACAGATTTTTGGCGAACAATGCGATGCGAATCCATTAATATTGATTAAAATCGATTAATCAGTGGAGAAATGCAATAATCGGATTATCGCTGCTCTTCGGTCTAATTTTCGTTTAATGACAATTTCATTAATTATATAACATGTTATCAAAAAGCGAGTCATCCGCTGAAAAATGAGTAGTTTGTGCTCGAAATTAATCTGCACTTCATTCAGACCGTTGGCCAAACAGTCTGTTTCTTGTGCCGACAACAGACTCACCACTGGTTCGACTCACTTGGACTGAACCAACACCAGGACTGAAGACCTGGATAATGGAGTTATCTGGTAAACCGTTTCAGACTATTATTAGTGATCGGATTGACAAAAGTCACGACTAATTATCAGCGCATCTCACGTGACGTCAATCACGAGTCGCAGTCAATATCTTCAATGACTTCGATCTCGACAAATGACCAGAATATTGATCATCAAAATGGTGACCGCATTCGAGTGGAGCCGTGACTTCCAGTCTTTCACTCTAATCAAAAGGTCTTATGAGTCAAAAGACTCGTCAAATTAATGACTCCTTGAATGAAACAATTGGAGTGACTTTAGTAGTGACTGTTGTCTGAATTGTTAGCCATTGATGTTGTTTATGGTAATGTCGAGTCTGATGGTAGACATGAAGAGTGAGGAGTGAGGAGTGAGGACCCGCTCTAACAGACATTCCTTCTGCTGGCAAATGGCTGTTGCTCTCCAAATTGGGTGACTTTATTGCCGGACACGAATCGATTTGGCGATAATTAAATGTTTTGATAATTCGCGTATGAATTGGAAGAGAAATTCCGGAATAAATTGAATGATAAAAATAATGCGAATATTTGCCCAAAACTAGCGAACAATTGGAATCGTCGTTTGGCTCCGGGTTTTAACGAAGCGAATCGATTGGATCGCGAAATAAGACACGAAATTTCAATCTTTTATTCTCAAGTCTTTACTCTTATATACCTCTGGAAGAGAAAAAAAAATTCCAATTTATTAGAAAATATACTTTTCTCTGGCGAACGGCTAACGAACGGATGAATCGAAACGAAATACTAATACAATATTTGGAGTCAATAAATGATATTAAATTAGTTTCACAGCTATTATTGGTATTGGATTTCAGCCGACATTTAGCGGCCGAACAGCCATTGATAAGTGCAATACAAACGGCGAATACAATAGAATACAAATTAAATTTAATATAAATTTTGATACGGATTTAAAGCCAATAAAACACGTGAAGCCGACACACAATATGCCACAGAATTGCAGTGAAATTCGCTATGACTTAACTAACAATTGATAAATTGATTTATTACTTACCGCTAACCGAATCCCAACTGTGCTTTCTTCTTTTCTTCTTCTTGAGCTGTCTGACGCGGCGGAACAATTTGAACACTGCGGGGACGACCGGTGGCCAAACAGACAATCATGAGTAATGAGCATTGAGTATTGAGCATGGTACATCATGGTAGATCATGGTAAATCAACATGTCGGCCGGTCGGTGAGGCACCCAATAGCACATCACTGCCACCACAGGACCGACGATATCAGCAAACAATATAACAAAACAATTCACAGACAATTGGCGAGAATCGAAGCGATTCTCTTTAATCCGAGTCGTTATTCATATTCTTCGCGATTATCTCCTATTCTTAGACAATGAATCTCTTCTTCCATAAGAAGAATTGAAATGGATTTTGATTTTTTTTTCACTCATTTTCTGCGATACAGACACACACAGAGCGTTCAGAGAATGTGTGCACTCATTCAGAAATGATTTTTTAAGCGAAAGATTAATAATTGTGTTTAGAAAACGATCGGATGAGTCGTTGGGGCGGTAGGGAAGAGGGTTGTGGTAGACATACCTTGGAATTTATTGGTAAAATTTGTTAAATTATTTGACTTTGGGTTAGCATTCGTTGCTTTCTCAGACATTTTTCCTATTGATATATATTTGAAACTAAATTTTCTCTATTAATGATTGATTTTTTCATAGACTCTGATAACTGTTTCGCTTTTGCTTTGCGCTCAACACTACTATTCCTGCGCACAAACACAACACAACATACACACGACTGGCAACTGATGTCGGCTTTCGGTAACTCACGTCTTGTCTCCGCAAACACTCCGACCGTTTGTGCCCTCTGTGGCCAACACAACGTCGATAGGTGTCGGGCGCAGACTCGCCGATAAATTCACCTTGGTTACTGTGCCGAGTCCGATTTGGTCGACGGCTCAGCTTATTGCTAGTTCTCATATGAATTATCTGTTAATTTACAGAATATTCTTTAAATTGAATCATCAGTTTGTTAACTTTTTGCTAGCTCATCACTTTTGTGTCAATTAAATTTGTTTGTTTCGGCATAAAATTATTTGCTTGGGGCTATTTATAATTAGCTGTCGTTCAAATAGAATAGAATGTGTCATGCTAAGTTTTCAAAAATTCGAGCAGTTAAAATTTGAACAAACAAACCGATCTCAATTAGATGAAGCAAGTTGAGATTAATAATTAATAATTATCATATTTAATTGAGACAGATTGTTTTGCGATATGTCACCTGAATGTGCGCCACTCGAATGCGAGGACGGAATGGCCGAAAGCCGAAGACCTGGCACTGACATTGGCGACGGCGAGCACTGGTAGTGCGCATAAATAGCAATGAGTGCTCACAACTGACAGCAAAACTGTTACACATAATGAATATAATCTGAAAACTCTTCGCAAACTTCAGATTTAGGCTTTAAACCATTGATCCGAATGTGTGTTCCGATCGGTTTGAACATTGTTTTGCAGTCGTATTTCGTTGCGATTGTATGACTGGAGCCAAATGTAGCGACACTTGAGTTACGAGTTCGGTAGCAGTTAATGACGCGTCCGTCTGAAATAGTATACCATTGCTGTGCAGAACTACATTCGCGATGAAATGTAATTTGAATTTTAAAATAATATCGAATTAAATAAATTTCGTACAAATGTCTCAAAAATATCATTTATTATGAATTCATTACAAAAATGAAATACTATTTTAGTGCAGAATATTCTGTGTGTGTTGAAAGCAATTCGTTGTCGACAGTTGTCGTCATTCGAAATGACTTTTGAATACATAATTGAAGCGAAAAATTTAGTATCGATTTCACTGAAATATTATTCTTTAATATCAAATGTCAACAAAAGTTTTTAATTTGCAATTTTTTGGAGCAAAAATTGTCAGAAACGATCATGATAATGTGTCTCATTATATAATTTATGGCTCACTCTTGAATAATTGGCGCAAATAAGCGAATGTAATCTAGCTAAATTGGCGATAAACAGTATGATTGCCACCAATTATATTAATAATTAGTCGATTAGACGACTCGTTTAGTCGCTCTAACTATCGATCCAATCATTTCGCGAACATTCTGTGGACACAAGTGTTGTCTCCTTTGCATTAGAATATATTTTGTCGCCGAAAATAAACAGTGATTTAAATCGAAATGAAAAGTACTGTATATCTCAAGAAGAGAGCGAAAATAGTGAATGAATTGACCCGTATTTTGGTGTTTACGATCGATCTCTATTACAATCGCAAGTATTAACGGCTGGAATGGCTTTTTCAAAGTCAGCGCGATGAGCAAGGTGGTGCTGGTGGCGGTGTGTCCCGTGCCGTCCACCTGTTTGGCCAGTCCGGTCACGACCGCTGTCGAACCATTTCAACTGGATTTGACTGCGTTTGGACAGAAGGAGAGGTCATTACAAGTGGTCCGGGAATAGAAGATAAGGCAAATTGAATAGCATTCCAGTTAACCAAAGACGTGATGGTTTACCGCCGGTTTTGGAAACTTTGCTGAAGAAAAGTTTGATATAAAAGAGTTATCGATAAAAAGCCTTTTTTCATATATTTATCCGAAAAATTCTCTTTGAATTTCACGTTTCAATGACTTTAAGGCGAATATTTTAAGTTTTATTTTTGTATTTTTGTCGTCAATATATATTCTAAATCTGTATTTCAGGCAAAATGATCGCCAAATTGTTTGT
>JAQGBE010000117.1:0-28468 GCA_034698225.1 Scheloribates latipes | reverse complement strand
TCGATTGTAGCAGAATTCGATTCTGGCAGATTTTTTTCGAGCACGGTGAGTCTGCCAGAATGGAGGTAACACTGTAGGTTGAATATGACAATTTTAATCAACAAGATCATCAATTCAATAGAAAAAATTAATATTTTACAATCAAGAAAAAAGTTTGGAATAAATTTGAAAATAAATAAATAGACAAGATCACAAATGTTATTAGATCACACTTTGCACTTTAGTCAATACTTCCGGTAATTTTTGTGGAAAATGTGTGTAATTCCTGCAATAAGATAAAAAGTACCAATTATCAAGTTCAGTCAATCATTATCAATCATTATCGTTCGATATCTAATCTGGTATCTCTCTGTTGAGGACACAATCACGACATTCGTAGGAATCATCCTGCACATTAATCTGATAAAAGTGTTGTTATACCTTGACATTGATCCGCAACACTTGACATAATCCGGGTAATCGTTCAATAATCACCTAATCATTGAGTGGTTACCATAATTATGAATGTTTTTTCAAGAATTTTGAAGATGTTTTCAAAACTATAGTTACTATCGACGCATAACTGCATTCAACAATCAAAGTGTATAAAAATTCCATCAAAATTAAGTGAACTTGTATTATAACATGCGATCAGTCATGAGACTTTCACTGTTGCTCTTGGCCATTCTAGTGGCAAGCTCTTACTCATCAAGAGGTAAGTAACTTTGAAAAGTGTAATTTATTAGTTTAATTGATTGGCCCCAAACAGACCGCAACAACAAGAGCTATAGAGTGGTCTGTTACTACGGTGGTTGGGCATTCTACCTTGCAACAGTAAGTAACCAGTCTAATTTGCCGCATTATGATGCCAAAGTCTTTCCTCCCCATTAGTTCCGTCCCGAAGACACGAACCCCAATGTATGCACTCATATGGTGTACGCGTTCGCGACCCTTAAGGCCGACAACACAGTGGCCATCGAAGACAGTTTAGACGAGGGCGACAATCAGCCCAACTCTGATCCCTGGGGTGAAGGTCTGTCTCATCTGTGAGGCCAATCACATGCCATTAATTATCGGTCTCATTGAAGGTCTGTTCCGTCGCATCAATAACTTGCGGACAGTGAACCCACACCTGACCACTCTTTTGAGTATCGGCGGATGGAATGAGGGTTCGGACAAATACTCTAAGATGGCTTCCAGTGCTGCCTCGAGGAAAGTGTTCGTCGATTCGGTGGTCAAAATGCTGGTCGACAATGACTTCGATGGGCTCGACTTGGATTGGTAACTGGTTTATGATTCAATATCTATCAGCTATAATTATTCCGCATCAGGGAATACCCTGGTATGAAGGCCACCAGCGAAGGTGGTCGTACTCCTGGCAACCCGGCTGACAAAGCGAACTATCTCTCACTGCTAAGAGAACTTCGGTCTGCCTTCGAGCCGCAAGGATTCGTACTGAGTGCGGCCGTATCGCCGGGTAAGCCAACTATAGACCTGGCGTATGACGTGCCCGAAGTGAGCAAATTACTCGACTTTATGAATGTCATGACTTATGACTTCCACGTTGGAAGTGAAACTAAAACCGGTGAGAATTAGCGAGATTTGTTCGAAAGAGTTGCAATGTTTTGATTGGTCTTCACGTACAGCACATCAATCGCCTCTTTACCCGCGACCAACTGATAAAGAGCTGGACAAAGAGTTCACTGTTCAATATGCGGTCGACTATTGGATCAAATTGGGTGCCGACCCCAAGAAGATTGTGAGCGAGAAAACTTAAGTCTAATTGATATTAACTTGGTTAATGACCAGGTTATTGGAATGCCTCTCTACGGCAGAGGTTTCCTTCTGGAAAACGCGGCCAACACTAGTGTCGGCGCACCGGCTTATGGCGATGAGGGCGTCAGAGAATACCGAGTGGTATGGCATGGGTTCACCTTGCTGCCATTTCTAATTATTTGATCAGTTATGCCAACACTTGAAATCCAATGACTGGAAAGTTTACCGTGATGATGTCCAGAAAGTGCCCTATGCCGTCAATCAGGGCCAAAAGTTGTGGTTCACCTTCGAGGACGAACAGAGTTTGAAAGAGAAGACTAATTTCTTGAAGAGTAAAAGTTTGGGCGGCGCTATGGTTTGGTCTATTGATCAAGATGACTTTAAGGCTAATTGTGGCAAGGGAAAGTTCCCACTTCTCAAAACTATTAGTAGAGAACTCAATGGAAGTAAGCAAATCAGATTAGACTTCGAATTGTTACCTCGAATGATGTCATTATAGTTGATGGTCCGGATGTTGACATTCCTGTGACTCACATCAGCGCAAAACCCGGAACCGTAACCACAAGCGCTCCCCAGACCGGTGCCACCGATCGCCATACACAGGGACCCAACGGTCCGTTCCATTGCAAAGGAGCTGGCTACTTCGCCGATCCCAAGGACGAAACCATTTTCCACAACTGTGTCGATGATGGCAAAGGAGGTTATCGAGACCTAGTGGTTCAGTGTCCACCTGGCACTGTCTTCAATGAGCACGACAAAGTTTGCGTCTAGATTGTTCCTGCCATGATTTGTAAGCGAAGTAATTAATTTCAGTGCGATATTTAAAACTTGAAATAAAACTCTTGGCGCAGAAGTAGACTAACGTTGGTAATTCAATATTGACTTTAGTCTATCATTCGGTGGGTTATATCAGGCATTGCTGTCACGACTCAATCGAAACCCACTTTACCGTCACTTTGTCCCGAAATCTATGTCTCCGAAGGCAGGCAAACGGCACACAAACCCTCGGCTGAACAGACCTTCGCCTTTAAAATGCATTTGTATTTGATTGGATTGCAATGCAGTCCTGTTTGGCAAAGACAATAAAATTACAATACATTTGAGGCCATTCGCCGAACGCACTCTCCTTTGATCTGATACCCGACTCGAGTGACACTATTCTACTTATTTCTAGACTTTGCACGAGCATTGATGCGTCGGGAGATGCAAAAGCGAGCACAGCGACCACCATGCTCGTCTAAAATGGCACTGCCACTTCGCCGTTACACCAATTTCTGCATAAATCACACCAATTATTAGTGAAAAGCTGTCGATTCGGTCCTATTTTATCGGCTAATTATTTGTCAATTTGTTGGCCCAAACTTGTATCGCAAGTGTGGTGTCGGTCGATGTGCGCCACGTGTGGCCATCCCTGGCGTCTGTGTCCGCATTTGCATCCAACACATCCGACACATTCAAAATCGATATAACGTTATGTGTTTTACATCAGACGTCTCACAGTTTTTATTGAAACAAATCAAAGCAAAAATTCTTTTTATTCGAATCGAACCAAAGCTTGATATTAAATCTGGAGACTCGAGACGAGACTATTTTTTATACATCTTCTCTGGCGAACAATCGTAAGAGAATGTGCTCGGAGTGTATGGCTCGATATCTAAACATACACTCCGAGTGAAATCGATTTATTCAATCATAAAAATAGTGTCTCTTTTTGTTTGATTACATTTTTCAGACACAATATTACCTCATATTTGAGTAGAAAAGGCTTTTCTCCAAATTGAGATTCAATTTGTGTAAAAGACTGTTGTCTGTTGATAACCACATCAAATGCTCGAGGTCTGTCTGTTTGTCTGCAACTGGCCACTACCTGCTTGTAACAAGCTCATTTGCTGGCCTACTATTTGCCATCTAATTAATCTATTGGCAAATGTTTTGTATTGACTAATACAATGTGAATTTCCCACTGGGAACTCATTAACGAATTTAATTGATTTAACGCCGTTTGTCAGCCAAACAGTAGATTCAGACATAATTGTAATTACAAATTATATATTTATTGTTTCAGACAATGGATCAAAAGAATTATTTGACTCAAAAGAGTTATGTTTGAGCACAATATGAGATGTTTTTAGATGTTCTCTCTCTCTCTCTCTCTCTCTCTCTCTCTCTCTCTCTCTCTCTCTCTCTCTCTCTCCACACTCTAGCAAAAACAAGATAGTCTGAGAAGGAGAGCGAACTAGACTGACGACGACAATTGTAGTAAAGAAGACAATTGAATGGCATAACAATTGTGTGGTCAATACTTGTAGCAAGGCACAATTAATAAGACGATGTCTGTCTAGACTGTCCGACCGAAGACATTGTTTAACTCGTAAAAGGTCTGGTCTGATGGCTAACCGTCTCTGGTCTGGTATGTCATTCATAATCTGTGCCGCACACAGCTATCGGGCCATCGCTGGCAAAGCGTAGAACAATATTTGTTTTGTTGGCCTTATTTGTGATGATGAATGAAAATATGAATTTTCATCACATCTAGCGCTCAGAGCAGTGCTAGCAATCACTGCACAGCACAACACAAGACAAGCACAGCTCTGGCCATACCATAACATAACATACCATACCATACCATACGAGCAGAACTACTGAAAAAGTTTGCTGCGAATACTCAACTGTCAAACTGGAAATCCATTTAACGGTATCTTCGGCTCAGCACACGAGTGCTGTGCAGCCAAACACCAGATCAGGTTATTCTGGTCTCCAGTTGTTTAGTGTTTAAACACATTAGCCTTAAATGGAAAACAATTCGGCGATTAGTCAAACACGAGATGGTTGTGGAGATATGGGCCGAGATCTGTGCACTGCTTAAGAGAGTCGATAATTACAATTATAAGTGCAAAAAGTGTTGAACTAATATCTAATGGAAAGCAATTGTAATCAATGTCTACGCCGACACGACTCGGACTCCAAAATCGATGCTCAGCTACGAAGAGGTTGAGTGCCCGCCAGTGCACGGCTGAGAGCGCCGGCGCTCCGCCGCCACTGACTCCGAGCCCAGGCTTTTATCGCTTGTTTTACGGCCAATACTGTTCGGTGTGTTTCTCTTCAGTCGCTTCTCATCTTCTGCGAGCAAAACCTCTCAATCCATTAGTGAGGACTCAGATCCGACTCTTCTTCTGTCCATAGTTTGTCGTTGAGTTATGGAGAGCTGAGAGAAGAGAAAGAGATGTGTGTTCTCTGATCGCTCTGTGCTCTTCGCCACCAGTGCTCACACCAGCGCTCAGACTTCGCTCGGCATTACTTGTTTCGGTCCACAGAAGAGAGAATAGTGTCAACAAAGTTGTTAAGCATATGTCATAACACTTCTTCTCGGATAAGAAACGCTTCCAAATGTGACTTTCGGTGCAATTCATTGCCAGATATGACTTATTGGCGGCGGCACTACATTTCGGTTCCGATTGACTGATACAGCGCTCTCCTGATCCGTTCGCACCAATAACTCAGCTAGCTATATCGAATAAATCACCTAGATATCAGTTACCAGTCTAACAGTCCAACAGTTGTAGAGTGAATCACATCAGTCGACAAATTAACTCTCGATTGCACTACACTTTTGCACAACTCTTTTGCCAACAATTTTGCGAACCATTTGCCAGTGAATGCAAAAACAGGTCAATGACTACATCCATACTCATTAAAAGTAAGTACATTTTAAATTGGGATAATTTATCAAATTGCCAATTGATTAGCTCTCCAGACCAGCAATGTAGCCATGCTCCAGTGGCCAAATGTGCTCGATCAGTGAGATCAGATCGATTTGCCTCCTATTTGAATAGCGAACGGCATTGCGTTTAATATTCGTTAAGCGTCTTAGCGTTTGGCGGACGAGTGGCTCAAACAGAGCCTCTGCCAGAGCTCGTCATCGGCACTGCAATTAGTCTAATGTAAACTACAAACTATGAAACACTACATTAACTGTCAGTATATTAGTTCGCTTAACATCACAATTAAGAGGATCTATGTCTCAGATATTCGAGCAAATGATCGAATCAAAAATAATTTTCCCCAGAGATCGGAGGAATACGTCTACGGCTCGTTGGTATGGCGAGAGGGCCGGCATTCCAGTGTCAGCGGTAGTCATCCCACCGGCCATTGAAATGGCTCTCACATGTCATTGCCATCAAACGACTTATTCGACTTATTGTTTGCTATTTTTCTCGTCTTCACTCTCTCTCTCTCTCCGAGAAAATGGTTTGCGATGTGTCGCCAATGAGCGAACGTCACAAACAATTTGGTCGCAAACTCTGGTCTGATGTGATGTCACACCAACTCGAGTGACCACTGATGGCGAGCTCTGCCTTTCAACTCAAACAATGGCTCTAAGATTCGACAATTCAGTCCAGAGTCTGAAAAGTATTGAACTCCAGACAGTCTCTTGCTTTCGATGAGAAAGTCATGATGCCAGTTTGACTATGCTCACTTAGTTTTACATTTTCGTCAAGGTTTCAACATGTTTAACAGAATTTAATATCGGTGAAAATTGAGCAAGTCTCCTTGTAAGTCAATTTCAGAGATAAGGTGTTTCGTATTTTATAAACCCTTCTTCTTATCGTCAAAATTTTTGTGAAATTGACCGTGCTAATGAGTTGCGTTAGGGGAGGGCAGTTCACCGGCAAGTGTTCATTGTGATCCTGGTACAAATGCGTTCGGTTGCATATATCGATTGCTATTCGCACCGTCAGTCCCAACCCAATATCAATGTAAGAGATAAGAGCCGCGGAGGAGACGTAAAGTTAATGTTCGCTGTTTTGCGAGTTTGGACTTCGAGAGTAAACGCCGACAAAGAAATAGTTGCGAAAACATTTCATAACTGAATGCATAACCAAATCTGAGTTTTGGGAACACGAATACCAACCAATGCGTTGATGGCATTCAACGCATTGACAGAACGACCGAAACTGATTTTACAGTGATTTGGAAGCTGAAGATCGCTGCCAATGATCTTACTTACTGTGTTTGGGCACGTGTTTGGCTGTAAACTCATTTTGAATTCAATTTCCAAAATATCTAATTTTGTAATTCATTTTTGCATTTCTAACATGTTTACTTTTAATTAATTTATTCGAGTCAGCTTTAATTAAGCCCCTATTTTATCGTTAATTAATTCTGCCTACAAGGCCAGCAAAGCGTTCTAGTTGAGCTAGGCGAACATTGAACACCGATTAGTCCGTCGGCCGCCCTCGAGTGTCCAGTGTGTTGGCGAGTGTCTGATCCACTGACCCGATGGCACAGCACTGACGGCCAGTTGACAGACAGCGCTCCGGCAATGGCTTTCTTTGATTAATCAGCGCCGAGATTGTAATTTCCTGACAAAGAGGCGAAACGAATGGCAGAGATAGCGGTGGCGGCTATAGTGGAGACGGACAACAAATAGAGTGCGAAAAATAAATTCTATGGCACTCACGGCTATCGCAGAGGCAGTCGACTCGAGTTTAGAAAATCTAAATGAAAATATCATTCGAGTAGTATTGGTGTGACTGCACTGCTGTCGGCCTCTGTTCTAACACTCGTCTAATGGATGGAAAAGGGATCGCCTGATCATCGCTAACACTGTTTGTTCAAAAGCCCATTCAATCCCTATTATCTCAGCGAACAATCGACTCACCAAACTCATTGAGATTTCTATTTTAAGAAGACGCCAAGAATATTATTAAATTGCTAATTTTTCATTTCCCAACGTGTGAGAGGTGAGTGATGTGAGTGATGTGCGAAAGGAAATCAATAGAAATGTGTTTATTTCCGTAGATTCGAGTGTTTTATATCGAGATTCCTATCAAAACATGAGATCCGAGCCTTAGTGACAGCCCTTCGCAGCCATTCTTCAGGCGGAGGAATGTTTTCTTAGCCGCTGTCGTATGCCTTCCTTTGATGTTCTCATCGCAGAAAAAGTCGTTATTATGAAGTAAAACCTCAATTTTTGGGTCCACTCGGACCACACGCCTCCCCCGACTCGGCCGACAGACAACGACTGCACAGCCATTCACTTCGGTATTGACTTTTCAATCAATGGAATTCTTTGGGCAAACAATGTGTGCACTCCTCTCGAGGACCGACCTCTTTCTTCCTGGCAATTAAAGCGTCAAAAATTTCTCTCCATTAAATCTAGCTGGGTTTAATGGTCAATCTGAGCTAATGGGCCTGGCTCAATATGAGCAAGTGAAAGAGAAAGAGACACATATAATACTCATATCGTAAGAAAGTGACTGAATATTCAGTATTTTGCTTTATATTCATAACCATTTTCATAGCCGTAATATCCGAACTCAAACGGCTCTTTTGTTTTTCACATCTCATATAATCTCTTTGAATATTGCCCATTGTTTCTTGCAAGAGGGACCGGAGCAATAACAATTTACCTTAATAGAATTGCTACAATGGCCGGCACTGCAGCACAATACAACAAAACTGGCTGGTTCCGAATTTTTCCAAATAGAATTAGAGATTAACTTGATTATTTGCCAGTTTCTCGCACTCACTCACCCAAAGTGAAAACCAATTTAAAGGCATTTCTTCGCCTTTCAACGGGAATTAACAACAAAGAAGATTTGACTCGTTTTGGCCGAAAACTGACTTTCATCTCATCTAATATAATGAATAGAATTGAGCATGCTTGCCTGCTACTCTAATACAAAGGGATGATCCAAGTGATGGCCAAATGTCAGGATTGCTCTTGTTCTTTTTCATCCGTCGATTCTTCTAAGACATATGTCATATATTCTTCGGTCACTTTTTTGGTACAATTTATGCATTAGTTTAATGCCTCCAAGTTTTGAGCCCAAAGAGCGAGTCCAGTGATAGTACGGCTTCGGCGAGCAGTGGATCCACTACTCCAGTAGTGATAGTACTCTCCGGTCTCTCAAGAGATTATGTGTCGGTGCGGTCAGTCTGATAGAGACAGTGCTTCACATGTCAGACAAGTTTGTAATTCAAAGGCCATTCAGAGAGCACTACAGCAGTAGATGTCCGCCACTTATTAGTCTTATAGGGCTCTACCGCTCCGCCGGTTGGCTGAGAGGCCGTCGACACCGACGCCTGGCATACAATAGATTCTTATATAACGGTTCGGCTGAACGAAAAAATTGGTATTTAAAAAGAAATGATTACATAAATTGTGATTACGT
This sequence comes from Scheloribates latipes, assembly GCA_034698225.1. NCBI lineage: Eukaryota > Metazoa > Arthropoda > Arachnida > Sarcoptiformes > Scheloribatidae > Scheloribates > Scheloribates pallidulus. The sequence continues at coordinate 19,535 of JAQGBE010000117.1, read as the reverse complement.
GCGGCACATGTGCTCAGCGGCAGTGCTCGAGCACAATCTTTTAAAGTAGAAACCTGTGTCTGGCCAATTTATTACCGATCCCTGGTGGATTTGACTAACCAAATAAAACTGATCTATTAAAGTAGCAATCACATTTCAACATTTGCTTATAAGATAGTACTCTTGTACTGTTTGTGTTGTGCACTCATTTTGTGCAATTGTTCCGCGTTTTTACCCAATAGTCTTAAGCCTTTAATTTATTGCTAGGTATTAGCGAACAGCACTCTGTTTTGGAGTTAAATTATATTTGTTTATTGTTCAGAATAATTGAATTTCGCGATGAAATTCAGTGCGAAAAAAGGTCTGTCATTATGAGCGAAAATATTTGCTAAGAATATGTAAAAACGTTTGGCTTATGTTGAGTCGAGCCATAAATCATTGACTGGTTTTTTGACACAAATTTTTTCACATTTTGCGACTCACTATACGATATATCCATTCTGTGCCCGAAACGCCAGAATGTGTTCCTCTCATTCTTCGCCGGAATATTCCCGAAAGGCATGTCTTTGAAAATTGGTGAGAGAGTGTCGCTTTGAATTTTAATTCAATCCATTACAGTGTAATGTGTCCTGGTCACACCACACCAAGCCACTGTGATGATCATGCTCTGCCACAGTGGCACAGCCACGCCGCACAGTAATGATCTTGTAACACCTGATCACGAATGGCTAATTTTTCCACTAGATAAAATCTAGAATAAACGTGCTCTGTTTAGCAAGATTTATGCTCAAAGTGACCTGCTCACTCTGCCATTGCCATTACCGGCAATGTGGTCACCCTGATTGCGGACCCAATCTTATCATTTTGGATCAAAATTTTTATGTCTGTTTGGTATATAACGGCAAACAGTGCCCAAGAAATTGATGGCTCCCTCTCCTCATCAATATTTCCTCTGTTGTAGTCCATTGTGAATATGAAATTGACTTTTATTCACAATTTCTTCGACAAAAGTAAATAATAATTCAGAATATAGTTTGCAATGAAGTTTGACACTAGATCAATTCTGTAGATCAATTCTCTCTGGTAATGATCGTCTGCCTCCTCCCAATTGGCCCACATTATCGATGGCCTGTGTCTCATGAATAATGTTCTAGCCACTTTGCATCATCATTCGGCTATCAGTCGAGCCATTTAGCCGGGCCAAACTTAATTAGGCAAATCAGCAAGATCATTGCGTCGTGTAATAATGTTTTCATTCCAATTGAATTTGACATTGCTAATCTAGCGCTAAATTTATGGCATATATTAGACTCGATATGTTTTGACTAGATGAGCATGACCATGTTCACCGCCAATGGCGGGGCCATCAATCATCTGGTTATTTATAAACACAATAATTCGCTAATTAATACACAATTTTAATCTAAATGTTAATTACCCGGAATGACAGGCTTTGGCCATAACTTTCGATTGTTTGGCAATCGATTAATTAAATGGCATATCATTTGACTTAAACTGCGATCAACTCTTCGGTAAACATCGTTGGAGACAATCGTACGCTAAGACGTCCCGACAGTTAGTGATCACAAATATATTCAAATATATTCAATACGCAAACAAAGCCATAGTTTTGGCTAAAATTGAAGCCAAAAAATCCAATTTATAAGAGAGTTCTATAATAGACTGAATGTCTTTGGCTATGAATTGCAGGACTCGTTCGCCAGACTCGACGTATGACACCACCAGTCGCTCACTGGACATGACCTGACTCACTTGGACCAGAGCAACTTGCTCAATTAGTCTGCTTTACCATGGGAAATTATATGGATTTACTGTCAATCTGATAGAAAAGTTAATTTGGATAAGCAAAGAGCAAGATTAGCATTGTTTGTCTGGTAGACCTTGCTCATAATGACAGCAAAGTTTTCATCATTTATTAAATATCTGACTGAATGAATGCAAACTCAGTGAATATTTTTGTTATGGTAATCGATTGTTAACTGCTGTAGTCATTGCCCGTAACGGCGGCTCATTCTTAGCGCCGGCATTCAAATTGCATTTCTTGAGTTCACTTTTCATATATCATTGAACAAAAATAAATGATTGGCTCGAATATGATTTAACTTGATTAGATGTGTCGACTGATTGTGCCCTGGACCCATTCCAATGGCTACACTGATGCCGACGATCGATTGGCTGGCTTAATTACCTAGTTGTATGGTTTCTCTTATTAGATTTGAGCGACTCGTCTGACGTCTTGTCTTATTTATAGGCAAATTTCCGCATCAATACTATTACAGCAGATCTTCCGTATAATTACAGGCCTTTCCAAATGCAATCAATAGACGGGTTAAATGGAATGCCAGGAATTGCCAGCATTTGACTCGTTCTTAGTGTGATTTGGCCATAGAATCGGCTCCACTTGGCCTCACTTGCCTGACTTGCCTGACTAGCTCAATTGGTGTGACCCGACTATTGTTTCCTTTTTATATTATTTTTGCATTTTTATACTCCAATATCGAGCCATTTGATTGACTGTTTATCAAAGAGAGAAATAACTCGAATGTCTATAAATAGACTTTTTATGGAAGAATAACAAAAATTCTTTTCAATATTTTGTTTAGTGATGGCTAATGGCTATGACTCATAACTCTAAACTAGAATGTCTTTTATGGTTTTAAACCCCGCACATCTAGAAAGCTCTTGTTTCATTTTTTTCAGAACATACCATAAGTATCACTGAATATGTAATTGATTTTAATAGAAATTTTTGTAAAAACAAAAATACTTGATTCCAAAAATTATCCTGGGGATAGATTGCTTGATAAGCCGGCAAAATTTGAAAATTCATATCACATATAAGCGAATTTGTGTTGTTGTTTCCGAATAGAGTTATGGTAAGTTAGAGGATCACATCAATTAGTTGTCGGCATTCACCAACCAGCTCAATGAAGCAATACTCATCTTGTAATTTATCTATTTTAAAACAGGATATCGTTAATTCAATGAATAGTTTTCAGTGTGAACTTCGCTTTCTTAATATTGAGCCGGAAAGTGAACGAATGGAAGTATATTTCAGTCAATTTTTGTTATTTTTCAGTCAAACCTAATGCCAGTAATGCTTATCACAAGTCATTCGATTAAATATTGATGAAGAATATTGTGCGACGACTGCAGCGAAGGCTCACTTTTATCTTGACAAATATCAATTGTCAAATTGAATTACTCGAGAATTTGAGAGTTCACTCAAATTCATTGGAAACTTCCTTTCAAACCAATGGATTTGGAATTTTTAAAAAATTGGTTTAAATCTGGTTAAAAGTGAGTGCACTGGCAGTGCGGCCAACCCTAAGAGGAAAGGATATCTGATTTTATCGGTCGAGACTATAATACGTGTTTGGCTGGAGTTTGGGTGGAATTAATGATTATTCAAATTAATCTAATTATTCATCTGTTTGTTGGTTTGGCAGCCGATGGCCGACACCAACAACTCGCGGATGTTTGGACGGTTTGGACGGCAAGCGATCCATAAAAAGAGCAAATAAATGGTTACCGATAGAGGAGTGTTACCGATCTCTGGCACACCATATGATGAATTGCGTTAACATAATTAATATTGAATGCAATTCATTCATTAAATTACAATATGTATTAATGATCTGGATTATGGCAGCGGCCAATCGAGGTGAGTCTCCCTTCCCCTTCACCTTCACCATGCTCATTTTTAAAAAAAACAGAATAAAATTTTCTTGGAATATTCATATATTTCAATATTGGTCGCTAAAAATAATGGCTCTTCTGTAGAATAATATCTCTCCAAGATGATAATCGATATTCTTGATTTCATGCCAACCTTACTCGTCTACATTTTTCAAAATTGCAACTAGCAGACACATTATTGATGATGGCCAATTAGTCAAATTGAATTTTGCCTAGCTAATGCGAACAATATTTGCCCTTTCGTTTATTTATTCAGCTAGCAAATCAAACAAGATTCAATTAGAGTGAAATTTCTTGCGACAATTTATTTAATCAATTTGTTTGATGAGTAAAAATGTCAGAAAATTTATGAACAAAATGCGTGGTCTCGTCGGGCAGTAAAAGTAAATGTTAACTTGGACTGGACCAAAGTTATCGAGACAATTCACTCTAATGGCATCCATTATCTCGTCTGAACGACAATTTATTATTTAGTTTAAGATTAATATAGGATTTGATTGTATTGTAAATTAATTTACGTATGGAATGCCGTTTCAGTGCCCGAACTGAGCGAACAGTGATTGCGATCACAGATTCAGAGCTGTGTTTCGTTTTGTTGGCTGCCTTTCATTCGCCACTCAATTCAATTTCATTTATTAAACACAACTTTTGGCTCTGTTTTGTGATTACTTTACTGGGAATACGACATATAATATGGTTTTCATATAAAATATTTATCAAATATAATAATTGTATTATATTTGGGGCCATAATGGCCAAGATATCTGAGTCTAATGGACAAGTAGTAAAAGAATTAAATGGCCAGTAGAAAAAGGTGATCTGGCTCGTTGGCCAATTGTTATTGCTAAAATAAGTATAGATTTTGGTCGTATGACATAAAATTTGAGGGCACCTTGCTCACTGGCCGATAAATTATTAGTTTAATTTAGTTAACAAGATTAAAACGATACTACAGTACAGGCACATTAATATTGGCGTGCATTACACTGTTGGCAAAGACTAGATTTGCTGGATTTGTGGCGCACACAACACAACACAACAGAGAAGAGTGAATCGCATTATCATTCAAATTGTATATACAATTCGTGACAATAATATTTATATAATTAATTTGAATGAAAACAATTGAATCGCATTTCTCATTGCATTAGAGGCGCAGACGTTCGCTGTTTAGACCGGTTTTGTTTGCGTTTATAATTTACTCTTTTGATACACTGATTAACCCAACGCTCGATTGAGTGGCGCATCACTCAGGAAGTCCTTATCCCACACAACAATCGCAATGACTACCATAAAGTTCACTGGATCGGCCCCTATGCGGATCAAGGTACAAAACTTTTTTAGATCCCAAAGTTTCGTGTAAGGGCCAATACATGGGGTGGACTGATAAATGGGAAATTATTTTATTAGCTTGCAAAATTTTAATTTCATTTAGATTTTTAAAATCATAATTAATTATTGGCTAGTTTTATCTAGATTTAAGCAGAACCAAGGCTTAATTTAATTAATTCTGTTGTAAATAAGCTTTATTCTACATAAATAAAGAGCCATTCGAGTGAAAATTGTGATCATTCACAATCACCATACGGGGTGAACGGTTGTATGGAACTGTTTTATTTTTAATCGTGAAATGGATGGGAGCCGGTAGTCGGAGATGGAGTCCATCTGATGGACCCATTCAGTGAACTTTACGGTATTTCACAACACTTTGAACATTAATATCACATTTTCCATAAATAAACGCAAATAATTAGCAAATATCGGACTATTATCTGTTCGCCTCTTCTCTAAACACAAACTATTGTTCATTTAATTCATCCAATCTCTGCTCGCTATCATCGAACGATGCATTTGCTCTTTCACTTTTGCTTTTTATACTCTGATTATTTATTTAGAGCGAATTCATTGAAAACAATTTTCTAAAAGCGCATACTTTGTAACAGAAGTACAGAAGTATTAACACTAATTCTATAGACTAAATAAACAAGATCATTTCACAATTACAGAATTACATTACATTACGAATTCCATTTCATAGCAGAAGCGGAGGCCATGACCGCCAACCTGGAGCTTCAGGCCGAGCACAACAGTGAGTGACGAATGTAGAATGTAGCATGCTCAGTCTTTGATATTCAACTCGATGTGTATGCTCTATCATTGCCGATAGAAGGAGAGTCGGTATTAATCTTAGTCACCTGTCAGGCCATAAAGTATACGAATGTTATCAAAATTACCAAAACTATTGATTACAAAGTGAGAGTCAAAACAAAAATTATTAATCACTGGAAAAGTGTTTGACTCGAATGGCAGTGCGATCGCAGCCATCGATAACACTCTTATTGAGTCTAATTCTGATTTAATAAGCATTCCGTTGACACTCTTCGCTAACATCGGCTCTGATAAGACACTAATTGAAAAATGCGTTTAAGCATGCTAATTAATTGTGATGCCCACGTACGCAGCATATCCCGAGCAGCAAGTGACCCTGGGCATGAGCACCTCGCTGCCGTGCGACATCAGCGCGCCAGGCTCGTCCAACACGGACTCGGTGACCTTGATCCTGTGGTACAAGGGCCAGGACATATCGGGCGCTCCCCTCTACAGCATCGACGCCCGATCGCGGAACACACCTCTGGAGAGCGCCAAACACTTCATGGCTCCAGAACTGGAAGGTCGGGCCAACTTCGACATATCGGTGCGACCGGCGGTCCTCAAACTCAACCCAATCATCGACACCGACGGCGGACAGTACTGGTGTCGCGTCGACTTCCGATGGACGCGAACGACCATCAGTACTGTTCCCCTGACTGTAATCGGTAATTATGATTGAGATAATTGGCTATTAATTCAGTGCAAAGACATTATTAGACTTTTATGCAAATATAATCACTGATTATTGTTATTAATCAGAGACTGAATTAGCATAAAAATGTCTAAAAATGTTGAGCGATATGTGCGGTGTCTGTGATGTCTGTGGTGTTGTGTCGGATGTAATTCGCTAAGTGTTTGCATAATTGCATCTTTTGATATGTGAAATAGATTTTTGTCAGAACAAATACATCTGTAAGAAAGTGGAGAATGCATTCCGAATGGCGAATGTAAACTAGGATAGTTGCGATCGATCGCCAGACTCGGCTCTAATCTAATCCAAGATTCAATTTGGCAGCTCTTATATCAATTAAAATTACTTTCGCCTCAAAAACCGACACATTTTGGAGTGAAAACAAACACAAACCGTTCGGTTTAGGGCCGCTTCTCCGGCGTTATCTCCGCTTCTGGTCGTCGACTGATACTGAAGAATAGCGGACGTGACTCGACTGCCAACACATAAATCCCGTATTCAGTGGAATAAAAATTCTGCCAAAAATTCTTTTTATCGCGAAAAATAGCCCAGAATTTGATATTTTTCGAAACTGAAAACAGACATATTTATTAAATATTATTGTTTATGAGCAAGTTAACATAATGTAGGCCGCACGATCCTCGAGATAAGCGCAGATCACGTTTTTTTATCTAGGCACTCTATCGCAGTGATTGCAACATGCCCAAATTGATTCTGTGATGAATTGCTAATCGATCGAGCAGGCGGAACAAGAGGCTATTGGCCAGATCATTCGGCTTTTATCTGGCTAACTGGACCGGCCAGACAGCGAACAAGAATGTAGAAAAAAGTGGTGAAAAAAGAAATAGTTTATTTGATTGAAGAGCAAGAACAGAAATGGTTGATTGTAACTAACTCGGTGGACAAAGGCTCTGTGCATGGCCTATTGACCATGTCACTTTAGTGATAAATTATATACTATTGACCATATATTCTGCTAAAAAACTCACATTTTTATAGCGATTTATATGTTTTTCTCTGTGCGAACAAAACATATTCACTGTTTCTCTAATCGCAATCCTTTTTTCGTTCCATGGCTTTAGTTCCTCCCAAAAGAGTGATTATCAGAGATGAAAATGGAAGTGAACTCAAAAGTGTTGCCGTCTTTGACGAGGGATCCGATGTTCGCCTGTTTTGCGAATCGATCGGCGGTTTGTATTATTTCGCTCTTTTTTGTTACACTAGTGATAGCAATAAGGCCTGACATCGGGGATAACAAACTCTGATCGCAATTCACACTTTAATTTGTCATCCCGTGTGAGCCAACATTGCCAGCGACGACATCAGCATCAGCATGGTCAACATGGTCACTTGATAATGCGTCCAATCTGGCCGATTGTCACCGGCGGTGGCCAACTCTTTGCCCATCACTGATGAGCTCACAGTTTGTGTTTTCACAACAGAATTCTTTTCCCATTGTTTTACGCGTTTTTCATTCACTGAATTAGAGCTCATTTTTCAGTGTAAATATCTGGAGAATAATCTTTGATTAATCAGTTTTTTGTTTGTTTCGCTGTAATTGAGTTAATTCGTCTAAACCTGATAAATAATCTGGCACTGCATTAGCATAGGCTCTAATGTAGAATAGCTCAATTTTTTCGGCGCAGATATCCGACGATAATAAATAGTTTTTTGCAAGATTGCTTTATTCTAATGCCCTTATCTGGAAGAGCGAATGTTAATTACTCTGACATTCGCTAGAGTTGGAGCCAGCACAACTGTGTCCAGGTCAAAATTAAATTTGCCTTTAATTATCAGACACTCCAAACATGATACTCATGAATAGAGGGCTAGAAATGAGAAATTACCAAGATTATGAATTGACTAAATTGAAAAATTGCTTAATTCTCAGTGCATTTGTTATTATTATTGCTGTTTTGTTTCGTCTACTGTTCTGTCGGGAAAGTGGTGTATATGCGAGGCATTAATGCACTGATGAGGTAGTCGTGGCTCTGGTGGCACACCATAAGCAACGGTCGGCCGTTAATGTGGTGACGCGAGTAAATCCCAGTCATAACCCGAAGCGATCAAAAATAAGTTTTTATGCACTTTCAGTGCTTAAGTAGAGCCGACTCTTATATAACTGGCGTCTCATAAACTGATGAACGAAAGGCAGTGCACAACAGCACAGCCACACAGCCGTACGGACATTGAGTTGGCCACCGATCGCGTCGACACAAAAACAACAAACAGTCTGGAGTTGAATCAAGATCTGTCAGATTCGATTCGCATCGAGTCGATTGCCAGATGAGTTTTGGCAATGTAATGCAATCGAAACAGCATGCATAATATTCATATACATGTAGTAGACGAACCATTGGCAATGATTGGGCGAATAATGTGCAAGATAAATAGAGACATGAATTCGGGCACTGGCAGTGTTGCCGACGGGTTGTATGTGTGGGCAACCCGTGGCCAACACTGACGCCATTGCTGGCAGTAATCCTCGAGTATTTGCTCAGCAGTTGAATGAAAGGCACATTAAAATTGGCCGAAGATATAGAGATATAGCGATAGAGCGAAGAAATTACAATATATTATTCATAGAGAGGGCTCGCCTTCGCCTTCCGTCAGGCCTGCCAGAGGTCATGCCATGACAGGCCCAGTGCGGCCCTACCACTGTCCTTAATACAGCCTTACGTACTTGCCTTGCTCATTTCACTTTCATAGACCTTTTCATAATATGTCAGATATTTATTCTGTAGTGGCAATAAAACGCATCCATCTACATTTATCGATCTGCTAGTTCATCTAATGGACTAGGCAGACCCGGCTCACACCGCCATTTGGACCGGGTTGGCAAGTCGATTTGGACTGAGCTAAGCTAGATTATCTGCTCTAATATATGTACCGCTTTTTGGAAATGGTATAAAAGCGCTGGCAATGGTTGGCCGACCATTAAGTTAATCTAGCAGAATTTATTTATAAATAAGTAGTTAAGCTTTTCTTTTATGATATCGACTAAATGCCGATAAAATACTCAATTTACTAGATTAAAAATTGATGATGATGAATTTTTAAGCGGTCCAGTTTCCATTGGAGGCCTCCCACCACTTCCGTTATTGATACAAGCTCAATTTATTAAACGTGTGCTATTGATTCGGGGACAGGCAACCCACTTCCGTCAATATCCTGGTACCGCAATAACCGCAAGCTCAAGACACAGACGGTGATGATCCGGGACAATAACACTGTTGTTTCCGGCATAACGCTCGAACAGCTGGCCCGGGGCGACATCAACACCCTGATCAAGTGCCAGGCGACCAACAGCGAGCTCACCAAACCTGTCTCCAAGACGATCACCATCGACATGAACCGTAAGCACCATAACCACCTTGCTCATCTCAATTACCTGGCAAACCTCATCGTGACATTCATTTTTAATTTTTAAATTGGAATCTTACCACAAAAATAAAACTTTTAATCAAAGTATAAATAATTCAGGGAATAGAGCAAGATGAATCAGATTGCTTGTTAACTTGGGTAGCGAGTGTAGAGCATGATAAGACAGGTCATATTTATCACGATCGCTAATCTCATTCAGTCGTGTTTTCGACATATTCTTGGAGATCAGCCCTAAAAGTCGCTTTTCCGCACTGTCTGTCTGTGTTGTCAATAATCCCAAAAAGGTTTATGATAATTTAGTCAGCACCAAGCTCGCTTGTGCTCGCTTGTGCTCGCTTGTGCTCACTTTTATTCACTTTTATACCAGAATTAGATTTTCTTCCATAAGCTCTAAGTTTTTCTTCTAAAAAGAATGTGAACACAGAAAACAAAATCTAATCTCTTGTTCTTGAAAAGGCGAGCCAAGGATATAGGGAATAGTGAAGTGTATTGGCTTTGGCTGCGGATCGATGTGAATGTGCCTGAATGTGCCTGAATGTGCCTGAATGTGCCTGGATCAATATGCTTTTTCAAAGTCATTATGTGATTCGAGTGCCTCGTAATCAGTTTGCTTTATGATTCGATGAGCAGGATAATTGGAAAACCTTATTTGGTTGGCTCGAAAATACTTGTTTCCTGCCTGTTTTGTTGTTATCTCCAGCTTGATATAGAGTTTGAATTAGCTTGCTCACATTTGACATTTGAGGCCTACCGGTGATGAGTGAGTCGTCTCAACACTCCGACGCCAGTGACGGACAGTTCGGTCAGAGTGTTGGCCGTAAAGACAATCAGCGGCTAATAAAACATTAATCAATTGCTTTCTTTCTTTTGTCCGAACAGTACGTCCACTGAAAGCGCATATCTTAGGCCTAAACAGAGACCGATTGACTGCCGGCAGAAAACTTGAGGCCATTTGTCAGACATATGGGTCGAGACCTTCGGCTGTCGTTAATTGGTTTATAAATCATCGAAAGCTAACCGATTCCAAGTGAGTAATTGGCCAACGGTTATAATCTTGGCTATTATTATGCGATTAATTTAATTACCGGCTCATAGAGTGATTGACATCGGATGTCAACGAGCATGCTCATACTCAATCTGATTAATCAATCTGGCGTAACACTCTGGGCCAACTTAAACAGTGATTTGTGTCTAGCTCAATTGAGAGGCGATGATCTGCTGCCACTGGCGGTGATTGATCAGTCAGTGGTTGCCAATTGAACATGCTTAAATATTCATAACTCTGTTATACTAGACGTTAATCAAACTCCAAATTGAATTCATTGATGAGTTCAGTTGAGGAGCTTTGGTGGCCATTGATCGGCCGTTCAGTGCTCTGTCTGTGCTGTGAGTGCTTAGAACAAAATTCTGGATAAAAAATCGATATCCCATTAAATTAATGATTTTAAATCTATAGCCCAAACACGAAGAGAGACATAAAGTTCTTGGTTTGCCTATTGAAAGGAAAGCACATTTAGGAAGCCTTTAGCTCTCCATTCACTCAATTATGCCATTGATTTGTCTCCTAATAGATAATCATTAAAAACAGAGCCCACTGTCGACCGTCTAAACTATCCTCGATTATGTCACTTAAGTGTCTAATCTATTCTTGTATTTATCAACTATTTCGCCGATTCTTTCTTCCGATTGCCAGTCGATCAATCAATTATAATTTGGCGCACCGTCACAATCACCATCGCAATCGCAATCGCAATCACCATGCTCACTTCAGCACAGTCTCCAGATAAGCAGGTCTGCCATTAGGCACAAGAATACCGCTGTCGAGCGCTTCCGCCTATCATCTGATCAGAAGATCATTACTTTTCATTAGAATATTCACAGAATTTAGAAATTTTCAGAATTTTCCGACGCAAAACAGTTGCCATGCTCATTGGCAATGTCTTCTCGCGAACCCGGCAACAATAAGAATGCACGGACAGCACTGATATATTTATCTCGAAATTTCTGCGAAGAGCTTATTTAATAACATGAAATTTAACATGATTATTATAATGATAATTTATTGCCACACACACTTCACATGGAAAGTGATTTGTTCACTTGTTCCGCTCAGTTAGCCGGCAAATAGCACAAATAGCAAGACTAAAATCACTGATTAATGTCTGGCCTGACGTTGAAATATGAGACTAATTGCAATTATCTTGTGATTATGATTTGATTATCTCACTAACCATTCCTCTGTGGTATTGTCCAACAGAGAGGTCTATTCGGACGGCAACGGCACCAAAAGTGTGGTCTCATTCGTGCCGACGCCCGAAGACAACGGGTCAGACCTGCGATGCCGGGCAGAGAATCCCAAATTAGCGAACAGTGTCACTGAGGACCGGATCAATCTTGACGTCAAATGTAAGACAACACTTGATATTGTCAGTCGATAAGTGCCGGAGAGTGAGACAGAGACTGAGACACAGAGCCGCACAAGTGATCTGTGCAGAGCTCTGGCCGTAGCTCTGGGGCCGTAAGCGCACAGCAGATGAGGATTGCAGCGAATAATTACAGAAAGTCTGATATTTGAGTCGATCTCTATTCTCCACTTTTATGGAGATTCGCTTTGACTTTATTGGGCATCAAATATATTGGCCGGGAGAGGGGTCGCCAGCGCTCACCATGCACAACGACACTGACAGTGGACCTGGCTCGCCCTCTCAGCGTAGCTCTAAGCCGGCAATCCAATAAGTGATACGGCAATTGCTTCATTTCATCTGGCATGTGATCGTGCAATAAAGGCGACAATTATGACGCCGTGTCGTCTCTTCCTGGCGATGGCGCTAATAATTTAAGACAGCAATTGTGCCCAATGTTGACCTGAGTTTACCCTCCACTCAATCGAATATCCAATAATCGAATTTTCAATAATACGATCGGATCTCTCTCTCTCTCTCTCTCTCTCTCTCTCTCTCTCTCTCTCTCTCTCTCTCTCTCTCTCTCTCTCTCCCCTGCATTGAAGACATAAAAATATTCAGTTATCATACAAACAATAAAAGGCATAATTCGTAATTTGATTGTTCAGTTCAGCCGAACGCCACTCTGACGATGGGTTCCGCCACATCGAGCGTAACCGTTAACGAGTCGCACGAAATTCTGCTGGAGTGCAATGTTAGCAGTAATCCCCGACCGAGTCGTATTAGATGGGAATTCAATAGGAAAGAGTTAACGCAAGATGTTGTCAAAGGTATGATTAACATCTGGTCAACACCAACACCAACAACACCAACAAACTGATCAATACAAGTGCAGTGTATGTGTGGATGTGTGCACTGCTCTGCGCTCTGGGTCACACTTGTTCTAGCAAAATGGATTTAATTATGCTGCATAATTTATGCACCTGGACAAACTGAGACAAACTGTTTAGGTTAGCGGCTAAATGCATCAAATTATTGGAATGATGTGTCAGTAGTAGTCAGTGGAGAGCGTTAGCCAATCGTGAGACACATTGTCGTCAATCAAATCGAGTCACTGCCGGAAAACTAATCGGAGAACACTTCTGACGCTAACATTCAAGCAGTGGTTTGATAAGAGTGTGACTAAAAAAGTGGTGAATTTAGAGACCAATTCTTAACCCAATTGATTGAGTGCCGGCAATGTTTAGCACAGAACAGTGCACTCACACACTCACACACACCGACCAGACTATGGTTGCCAACTGTCCACCCCCTCCGAGAGCACTATCTAGACTGCATTAGATGCAGTGATCCAGCTCATCAGTAAGGCGAGTCACGAGCCAAGTTTAATTGGACAATTTTAGATCATTATGCAAATTAGCCATGATGCCAGTATCTATGTGCTGGTGATCCGGGTTGTCTGATGAGGCAATTTGTGGAGCGTTGGTCGCCTAGACTGCAGACACAGACTAACAGTGGATTCTATTCATTAGTTTATTCAAGTAATCTAAGTATCGATTGGTTGGTATCGCCGGCACAGGTATTATCATTACCAACGGTTCGCTTATAGTGAAGAACGCCAGACAAGAATCGGAAGGAAGATATCAATGCGTGGCCTATAATATCGAGGGAAGGGGCGACTCGAACGAGCTCTTTGTGCACGTCTTCTGTAAGTAATGACGAACAACAATAAAATGAACATAAAAGACAAATTTAGCATGCCACTGGTGCCACTGGTGCCACTGGTGCACATAATGCCACCAGCGCTGGCATTGCGCCTTGCTCCACTGCCCCCTACTTCCATTGTGGCCTCGCTAATAGCATTTCTCGCACATAATGATCACTTTTATGGTCGCTTTTCAACTCACCAGAACCATGTTACCTTCAACCAATGTTACCTTGCTCATTGTTGTGGCCAGAACGTGCTTGATCATATTTGTGACCAATAACCTGGTCACAAACCTGGATTTATTTGTTCGTTTTTAGTTGGCTTCTTCTCTCCATCCAAGATACAAGTTGTATAAGTATATATAACACGTTCAGACGAACAGATTATTGCTCTTGGCATTAATGCCTGTGCGAAAATGATCTTGCTCATGATTCAGATGAAATTCCCGTCGCTATTATTGCCAGGAATGAAAATCTTAAGTATTATTGAATGGATAAATAAAGTCTAATATAAAGCAAATCTTAGACCAGCGCTAATGGTATCTGAAAATAATGATGATAGTTGAGTAATCGAGTATCACGAGTAAGGTGATTGTGTAGTGGGCCCTCAATAATCTTGGCGAAGGCCAGTCAGACCGGAGCTCTACTGCACAGCACTGCCTGTGGAACGCCATTCCATTAAAGGCCATTAAAAGACGTGAAATATTTGAGCAAATATTTAAAAAATAAAAAATATACGAATGAGAAATATATCACTTTTAGTGCTATTTGTGTGTTAATAGCCAAACGAACGCTATTATTAAAATTTATTATTAATTCTCTGCCTTTTGTCGCAGACATCGGCGCTCAGAATATATCATTTGGGCGGTTGGCCTCTGCCGGCCCTCCAATCACACTCTGAGAGCCCAGAATCAAAAGCCATTCGTTTCAAATTTTTAATTTAGTTTGGCAATCACCAAGCTAGTTTGCAAGTCGTCAGGCGTGTCGTGTCCTATCATGGACAAATTTGGGAATAGGACTCGGATTATATGAGTTTGATGGCTCGGAAAGGATGAGAGCGCTTGCCATCGAGTTTATCGATCGGTCCAATCCACTCAATACCCGATCCATCGCTATATTCGATAATAAATTTGCTGAAGAAATGATAGAATAAGCGATAAATATCTGAAGTTTAGCCGAAATCGTAGAAACTATTAATTGAATTAAACATAACTTCTTTGGATTCGTTTTGTCTACCAATCGCTTGTATTACACGAATCGAGTTTCGCCGTCAATCCGGCGCTCAATGCAGTGAAGACGTGGTCACAAACAGTCATTTCGTAATCAATTTTTCTCATTCAACGACCAATTTTTAATTAAGTCGAGCATTAAAACCAAAACTAAATTTAATTTACAATTTTCGTCATCACTCACAGCAAACATAATTAACTCGATTAATAATAATTTTCAATTTAATTTATTTGTATTATTATTATTATTACTAATTTCAACATCACTTCAAATCACTCGCACAGACGCTCCCAAATGTGTAACTCAACAGCGAGTGGTCGAGACGTCGCTGGCCTTCCCGACCAACATCTTCTGTCAGGTGGAGGCCAACCCCGAGAACGTGACCTTCGTGTGGGAGTCGGCCAACATCGACGACCGCCGACGGGTCAGCATCTCGAGTAAGGCGGGCCGAAGCAAGCTATCACTAGTGCCGCAAACGCCGAATGACTTCGGTCTCTACACGTGTTGGGCGCACAACAGCGTCGGCAACAATCGCGACAATCCCTGTGTCTTCAACGTGACGGACAGCGGTCAGAGTCTGCCGAAGCCGGTCAACGACTGCCGAGTGAACACATCCTATACAAGTGTTTACGTCAAGTGTTCTTACAGCGGCGCCAGTCAGCAGATCCACGCCAAGGACACTGTCTTCCACCTGGAGGTCCGCGACTCGCAGCACAAGCGGCTGATGGCCAACCAGAGCAACCCGTCGGAGCCGGTCTTTAACGTGACGGACATCGAGTGGGCGCCCATCTATCAGCTCATTGTGTTCGTGACCAACGCGTTCGGCCACAGCAACGAGGTATTATCACTTGGCATTACCATTTGGCCATTTATCAAGCTCATTTGCGCTCATCGCAATGGCAATGGTCGGCACATCCAATGCCATTAATTCTAATTCTAATAATTCTTATCGCGGACTAAAGTATTTTTATTGTGATTAAGGTCATTAAGGCGGCCAACAGTTGAACCCATTTCTTAAATGAGCGAATATTTTCCGGATTAAGAATAAAATGGTTAATAAAAACGGTTTTATTTCATTACGTATAGAAACAGCGGTTTTAGTGTTAAGGCATTTATCGATTGGATAGCCGTTTGATGAGTGAAAGTAAACCCGAAAACAAAATCAATTATTAAATCAATTAGTATTCGCTCGGAATGGTTATAGTTTATTCAGAATGTGTCTAGGTGCACTTCGGTGAGGCCAATAAAAATAGCTAGTTCACATAAGCAAACTTTTTAATGATCACGAATTCGAAAGTATTTACGTTAATTATAATTAACAAAAAGGTACAATCAAGTTTTTGGCAGTTTGGAGAGCAAACACTAATTAGGCAAGACAATTTTTGGAGCATCGCTTCCAATTTGCATTTTGAAATTAACAAGAACAACAAAAAGTTTGTTTCAAATTAAATTCAATCCTTATTAGTGGAGAATAGCATTTACTGTCTGGTAATTAAATGCGTTTGGATAGGGAACACCAGTCCTGCCCTCCCTGCCAGCCCTGTGCCGACCAGATTAAGCAAGGCAATTGCCAATTGGTATTGCTGGGCACAGCACCGCTCAGCAGCAGTGTTATCAGTGTCGATCAATCTTACTTACCTAGTAATAACCTGGTAATTAGGTGCGAATGATGGTGCAGACAGAGCTGCCGGCACTGAAGTCATCGGTGAAGGCGTCGCCGATATCGCCGAACTCGGCTCAGACCCAGCAGACCAACAGTGATCTGAATTCGTCGCATAAGATTCTAGTGATTCTCATCTCGCTGTTGACGGCTGTACTCATAATACTGTCGGTTCTGATAACCATAACAATAGTGTTGTGTTTTCTGCGCCAACAGAACAATAGGAAGCGACACAAACAGCAGAGCAGTGGTGCCAACGACCAGACCAGCGATGGTCACTCTGGCGCTGCCAAAAGACAATCAGCGATGGCTAATAATAAGAAGAGCGCGAAGAATAAGAATAAAAAATTATGTCAAATGAGTGCAACGAAGAGCAGCGATGACAGCATCGCCACCTCCGACGGCTCAGCACATCCGGACCTGATTCCGTGCGACGGCAGTGCCAGTGCCAGTGCTAGTGCCGCAGCGGCAGTGCAACAACTCTTCTACAGTAATGACCACAACATTATTGATGACAACGCCTGTGATAACACATTCAATGCTAATAACCCGCTATCGATGTATAGGGATATTATCATTAGCGGCGGTGCGGCCGTCCTCTCGGACATAGACATTGTGCCGACCGACGCCACCACCGCTCGGCTCTATAACGAGCGCAGAATTGTTAACAACAAAAATCTATTAACAAATCATACAAATCGTGTTTCGGTTATTAATGAGAGACAACACAACTTCGCTCACGCCGTGCCTCTGTCGGTGCCCATGCAGGCCATGCACGACAATGTGCTCCTCGTCCAGACCCACCCCTCGCAACAGCAACCGCACCAGCCTTTGGATACTTTCCTCAACAAATATCCGGCCGGTGACCAAACCAATGATATCGAGGTAATCTACATAATAGACACATAAACACACTGTTCACTCTCTGCCCGAGTCTTCTCCACTCCATCCCTAAACTCCTTTCTCTCCTCTCACTCCCGACACTCACTTCCAGTCTCTTCTCTCCTCTTCTGTTTCACTTCGCTTAATAACATTGGAAAAACTAAATTAAATATTAATGTCATTAAAAATTGAAAATGCATTAGAGGTTCACAGACATAGTGCATGTCTCCAATGTTTACCAAGACAATTTTAGCAGAGCATGGCCATCGAGCAATTGTGCGAGGCTTTCATGCAAATTTTCTGTCTGAAAATATTCAAGGAGATTAAATTTTATTTTTGCAAAACACATATATTTGAGTGCAGAGAGACATTAGTCTTGTTTTTAAAACATTTCTCATATAATCCTTCGCCGAGTCTTATCGGAAGAACGCTTTTTAATCGGATTATGCAAACACACAAAACATATTTTGACCAAAGATGGTCACATCGACTAATAACTGGCTGAATAATTCATGATAATAATCAGCCGAATTCAAAACAATAATAGCCAACTAAACAGAGCTCAGTCAGACTCGAGCCATTGCGAGGTGGCTTGAATATGATAATGTTGAATAATGCTGAACACCAGCGAGAATGAGCAACAAGAAAACAAATTGCATGTTCAGAGAGTGGGCCCACACCTACACTCGAAGCCATAATGATGTGCACATCTAATTAAAATACTTTTCGTCTCGTCATTATAGGGCCCAACAAATTATCTGCATTTGAGCGCAACATTTCCTCAAACGACTCCTGTTTAGAGGCAAAGACACGAGAAAACGAATACAAATATTTATTCTGAGATTTTTTTGCTCCGATGTAAACGCATTTCGACGTCTATTGTCACACAATATTGTGATGTTTAAAGGCGTTTAAGTTTTGTAATTAATTTTTTTGTATTTTATTTGAAACGCGTTTTATATATAATTCAATGAATTTTATTGAATAAAATGCTGATTCTGCTCATCCGAGGCCCCAATCGGTCGTACTTTCATTGATTTGTCAGAAGTGTTGACCCAATCTGGCAATGAGTTAGACTACCATTAATTTATATGAATATTTCGTCAAATAATTTATTCAAAACTTTGTGTTTCGATAAATATTTGCAGCGATTAATAAGATTCTGACGCTTCGTATGGAAAGCCGTATATATCTTAAGCCTTATTAGAATCACATCAATCGTCCGAATTGTGTGGCCGTTAGCATATATATGACCTGAAGTGACCAAGCTCACCTCCACACCATGACTGCCAACGTATTCAACGAAAGTTTGATTGCTTAGAAGTTGCATAATCAAGGTTAGCAGTCTTTTGGGTTAAATAATGTCGAATCGCAATACGAGAGTGAATGCCAGGAATGGCAACAATGGCGGGTCATTCGTGGCGACCCCACCGCTCAGACATCTCAATACTAGCATACAATCCATACATATGTGTAACGAATTCCATTGATTGCAATATCAATCAACGGATAGTTTTGTTCATTATATCCAAAAGAAATATCTTTTATGGTAAGCACAGAAGCATTCATTTACTCGATTCTTACCCAATATTCTCACTCTGAGAATACAAGTCTCACTGTTTTTGCCGTTCATCTCATCTCAGTCTCTATTCTCACTCTAATTCTCTTCATTCTTCTTCTTCGTCTTCTCTCTCTCTCTCTCTCTCTCTCTCTCTCTCTCTCTCTCTCT
>JAQGBE010000116.1:0-28486 GCA_034698225.1 Scheloribates latipes | reverse complement strand
TCCTAAATAATTGCTTAACTATTAAATATGACTAAACATGACAAATTATTAATTGAACATGCTTCTTATGTGGAGAAAAACAAGAATAAAACTTTGAATACTTTATTTTGAATGGTTTTTCCAGTTAAGCATTAATTAAAATTCTGCTGATTCTTGGCAATGAGTTCTTTGTTCTCATACTGAGTGCAAACTCATCGCTAATTATATTTCAATTTCAATAATTATCGCAAAACTTATCGTTCAAAACGATATCTTAGTTCCAAGAATTGGGTTCAAAATCCTGGATCCAAAGTCTTTGGTCTTTGGTTCGACATTTGCAACAAATTTTTATTTAATTTAATAAATTTATTTACAATTTTCAGATATACAAGATTACAATCACAATATTTGAGTCAATAATATTGTATATTATAATAAACTATCAATTATTCAAATTGAAGGCAAATATACTTTTGTTCAGTCAATAAAATTGCTTTAAGTCGTCGACTCTCTTAATAACAGTTATAAAAAGTATTTCGAACTCTATTTGGAATCAAAATCAATAAAATGAGAATAAACTCAACTAAAGTGACGAAAATGGTTACATTGGAGCCAATGATGACATTGATCTGCGATACGAATTTCAGTGCAATCGAAATGAGAGCCAAAAAACTTAACAATAATTTTAAATAAAAAATCTTTAAATAAATTAATTCGAATATAATGACCAGAAGAGCGACAACTGCTTCGACAATGAGGACCAGGGAGTAGAGGGATAGCAGAAAGGGGTCGACTTTGGCGATCAGAAACAGCTGACGACCAACGATGGCAGTGAGGAAGAGGTCGGTCACCGCGAAGACCAACAGAACGATGCAGAGGACGACAATCAGACTGACGCTCGTGTTCTTCGGAATCATCGGTTGTTTGCTGTTCTCCAGTCACTGAGACAGGTCTTCGTCTTTCATTTATTGCCAATTAGTGCCAATACTTCCTTATTAGCTCTAAATTATTGAAAACAGTTTATCAGAAAACAAAATTATGAGTGAAAGCGAGCGCTAAAAGCGTTTACACCACAGAAGACGATACTCAAGACGTCTGCAAAGCATACCTCAGATCAAAGTTAAACAAATTAATGTATTTTTACACTCTTAGAAGCAAAATTCAGCCAATGAGAGGACAATCGAAGACAATTTGCAACATTGGGAACAGTTATCGATACTAGCGATCGACTGATTTAACCAAAAATATAATAATTTATATCTTTGTTTGCGTGACTTCCAGTCAGACTAGTCTTGCCATTCATTGCACTTCACATCGTTTAATAGACTTTATATTTAGTGCTGAATAAACGCATTGAAATAATCTTCTCATAAAACATAGACATATCGCAGAAAATCATTACTAAATTTGGAAATTCTGATGGTTTTGTTGATCCAAACAAGTTTTGCAAATAAACGAGCAAAACATAAGTTAAAGTCTCAGCACTCGATCAGAGTTCGTCGATATTGAGGGCTGTGGTCAGTCTGTATTGGTTGTAGCGGTTGGTCCTCCGCTCCATCACAATGGCGTACATGAGATAATAGGTGGCCAACACCTCCACCGAAGTGATGCCGATCACCACCAGCACCAGTGACCGCGTGAATGTCATCAGCTCTTTCTCTTCGTTCCAGATATCGTCGATGGTGTCGTAGACGACGAAAGAGGAGCTGCCGATGAAGATGAGCGACAAAGTCAGTGCATATAACAACAAAATGCATAAATTCTCTAATCCGACGGCAATCGAGCCGATAATCGCTAGACAATAGGCCAGAAGTGCCACCGCTATCAACACATTCTCGACGAAGTCTCTGTTGTTGTACTGATGGACATAAACGAGGACAAGAATACTGAGAATAATGACAATTACATTGAGGAATATTAGAATATATTTGTATCTAATCGAAGACATCTCTCGTTTGCTCTTTGGCTCATCAAATGCTAATTCTTGTGCCAATCAGTGATCGCCGATCACTCATCACATCAGATCACACATCAGATCGGATCACACCATCAGATCAGTCACCACTTGAGCACTAGATCAGCACTTCATCACAATCCGATTGCATCGGCCACTCGACAGCCAGTGAAGTCAATCGGAGGCCCTTCTGTCGGACTCAACGTTAATTGCATTTCAATATTTATTTAATTGTCATTCACTCGCAAAATATTGACAATTGAGTTGGCATTGCATAAGTGTTGGTCCGCTGCCAAACAGCACTCCAGCGAGTGATCCATGTTTTTATTGATCCCACATCTATGCTATGCACACATCTATTCGATGGCATATTCTTTGGGCCACACTATCAACACTACGAACGCTATGGTATGCGATGGCAATGATGCCAATCGACCGCAATTGGTATCAACGAGAGGCAGAGCTCGAGTGCTGCCATGCATTCGACTTTAAGCACACGAAGAGACCATTGCACAGACCATCGCACAGACCTTGGCTACTATTATTGTCCTCACAATTATATAATGCTTTAAGAATTAATTTAAATTAATAACAACACCCGAGATTGGGGTCAATGTTCACCAGTGAAAAAACAGTCCAAATTATATTTCGACTGAATTGCCCACAAAACCGGAAATTAGAGTATAATATGATTTTAAATAATATTATTTGTCGACCGAAACATTTTTTGCGAACCCCTTTGCAAATAGAGAAATAGTTTCAACGATTCCATTAAATTCAGCGAACAATCGGTTGTATTATTTCAGTCATAGTAATCATGGATTAGTTTATTCATAGCCTTATGTTTGAACACATGTGCAGAAGTCAAGACGTGACCCACTTTTCACTTTTCGCCAAACAAAAAGTTTTTCGCACTTTTTTCACGAAAAAATTCGATTTTAATTATAATTATCAGAATATTAATTAGAATTGGACGTCGATTGCAGACAGAACTGAGTGACCCATTAAGAGGTATTCGGACTCAATTCAGGTCTCCTTCTAATGAATCAATAGATTAAAAGTTATTGACATTCAATCCATTTTCAGGAAAACCTATTTTTGTTGCGCCAAAACTCTTCACAGACTCCGAGCACTCAATTCAGGCAATTAAACGAAATTTTGGGAAAAATAAAAACCAGAAAAATAAACGATTCAAACGAACAGATTGTCTAATGAGAAGCGGTTCGTCCGAATGGGGCATAAAATTGGGAATAATGTCAATGCGCTGGCAGTGAGTGAGTGCTCGATCCGAGTTATGCCATATATAAATAGGTTGTCTTCAATCACCACAGCATTTGATTTTATAATCAATTAGAGACTGACCTCGATTCGAATAATTTGAATGCACAGCAGCTTTTGTTGCCTCTGCTCGCCATACGATCGCATCCGACAGAACTCGAGTAATTGAAAACATATCGACTTTTTGCTCGGTTTCTGGTTAGCGATAATTGATTGCATTACCCGATCACACAATTACGAGGCGTTCGAGTGTTAAATAGCGAATCCATTATTAACCGATCGGTCGGACAGCAAACAAAAGAAACACAAGTTATGTCATTAAAAGACAATTAAGTCTCAAAATTGTGTGCATTCAGACGCGACCATCGATCGCATTAACGAATATTCTACTCATAATATATATATGAGACAGACAATTGCAATCCGAGCAACAATTTGCACTAATTTTATAGCTAGCTAACTCTAACTCTAACTCCAACATATGAACTCGACATTTGATTTCATCCTTGAACAGACAAAACTCATTTCACTCATCCATATGTATTGAGTCAGTCGTTGGAAATGCTATTTAGGAGCCAAATAAGAGCTTTTGAAGAGAATAAGCGCTCAAATTATTGTCATTACTTCTCATCATTATCTGTGTATTTGGCAATCAATGCCAAACACTATCAATAGTTTATTGTCTGAAAAGCCATTATTATGTTAAGCGGAAAATAAGTCCAATTGAGTTGCATTCACTCAAATCGACATTGGCGTGGCATTGGCATTGGCATGGTCAAATGCCAACTTTATGCAAAAACACACTATTAACGGCCTTGACAAACATCACCTTTGCCATTTGAGGCTCAACGCGATTGGCTCGGCGACCTCAATGATCCAGCTCACTGATGCCAGTTTATAATTTAATTAATTAGAACTCACGCTTTTGAGGTCCACCGCCGGTATCAATGTGTTAATGGTTTGACTCAATACGACTGATATCCACGACTCAATGGCTTGACTTTGTTGATCAACAACAGTGATTAGTGTGAGGAAAATTGAGCTGCAAAATAGTGTTTGTACGTTGCTGAAAAGTTAATTGCTTCAATTGGAACTAATGTATGAGTGAAACACAGAGCACACCTAAAAGTGTTGCATTATTAACATTGAAAAGCGTTGACAACTTGTGATTGCATTAACAAAAAACAATTGAAAACTTTCAATGAATCACTCATTTGTCTCGAGTGGTTGTGCTGTGAGCTCACGATTCTTGTGATGTGACGGTCAGAGCCGAAGAGCCAATTGATCCCAAAGGCTCTCCAGTGCTAACCAATGGCGGAAAGTGTTTAATGAAAAAATGAAGTAATCATTAGAGAAATTCGATATCTAAGGAAAGTTTTTGCATAATTACAGTATAGTTGTTCTGACTTTATATGGGGTATTAATATCTCTTCAGACGCTTTCCGCGGCTGATGTTCGCCAAGAGATCCTTGACAACAAGCATTTCATTGACTTTTCCTCAACTCATTTGCAGCCAAACTATTAATGCATTCCTCAATCAACAGATTTTGACGACTGAAAAATTCAAAGATGAATAGACTCTTTGAATCTTGGAGAAAAAATTTGATTAATTGACGAAATGTTTGTTTAACTAAAGCTTTTAATTTTATTCATTACAAATCAACAAAAAATAATACATAAAATAAATCTCATATAATTAAAATTTTTGGCAAAACGTTATTAAAAGATGAAAACATTGGGAAAACTTATATTCGATGTATTCATGGATGCAATGAATTTATAAAACGACAGACGAAATGGGAAAATTATTCAGAGATTAGCACATTTTGAATGAATAAATGCAAATATTGTACGCTTATTGTGGTCTCTGAACACAAACTCTTCATTTGGGTTAACGATCGTCGAAACCAAGAGTTCGTATATAATTATTTGGACTCTAAATTGTCGCCCATTTTGACGAATAGATTAATAAATAGGTTTTGAACACCACTTCTACACCGGATTCTTCACGTTATTGTAGTTAACATTTTTGCTCTTCTTTTTAGTCTTCTCGTCGAAGAGAATATTCCGTCTGATGGCATGAGCCTCGAGGAATGCGAACACCATAATCAGCAGTTTGATGATCGAGGACATGATGGATGTGGCGATGTTGGCGTCCAGGATGAATGTCTCGCCTTTGTGCCAGTAAGACGTGATCAGCCAAAACACTCGCAACACGAACGACAACAATACGAGTCCGCCGTAGATCAGCAACAGATAGAAGTGCTCGCGAAGGGCGCCCACGAACCCGATCAGCGACACGAAGAGCAGGAACAGAGACAACAGAGTCAGTTGCGCACCACTCACTTCGTTGGCCACTAAGACGTCCGGCCGGGCCAGGCCTGTGATGAAGCCGGCGATGCCGACCCCCATACCCACGAAGTTCACCGATATTAACGTATATTTCAAACACCCGAAGGAATTGGTTCTATCCATGGCTGCGAAGTCCGTCCGCTTTGGAATCGGTTTGTGAAGAACTGAGTGAAAAGTTGTGGAGAACTCGTCGAAGAATTGCAATCACTGGCGAAACGCAGACCCTATCACCCAATCGAGTGATTCATTTGAAAAGTATTTTAAAACTCTTTTGAATCGCAATATTATATTCGGTGACCCTCTCTCTCACACACCGGACCACAGGAAGAGTGCACTCAAAACACACCAATCGATGGATTTCGGCAATAAAAATATTTTTGGAAGTGAGCTAAAAGTTTAGACAAAAATAAATGTTTGTTTTGAGTGAGAGATGAGTGAAAACAGTAAAAAGAGTGAAACACTAAAACACGAGTGACTCGACTCGAGGTATGGCAATGAAGGTATGGTATGGTATGGTATGGTATGGCTATGCACTGCACACCTGTGCACAACTATGGCATAACTGTGCTATTCGTTGGGCAAACACTCAACTAATTGGCGATCATTTGTGGCACTGATATACTGTAGAAGTGCGTCGTTTGCAGGTATAGAAGGTATGCTATGTTTCGCACAACCAGTTTGACGGGTGCTTTCGAGTCGAGCTCAGCAGCAGTCGAGCTCTTGTGGTAAACATCTTTTGGCATTGAATTATTCAATTGAATGAATGAACAGTTTATTTCGGAAACACAGGTCGACTCAGGTCTGACACATCGGAGTGTAAAATAGTGTTATTAGTGTTATAGGAATTATGAATTACGCCCTCAGTTGGGCTGTCAATGACTCCCAGACCCGAAGTTGGCCTACATTTGCCGATTAGTCCAATTAGAATCGGCTTTTGATTCGAATAATGTCCTTTCAAATGCAATATTACATGAGAACAAAATATATTTTTTAATCAAATGATCCGATATTTCACGCATAGCTGACTCTATAATGACAATCCTTTTAGAATTTAGTTTTTGTTATGTCTAATTTGAGTTAGAAATTGATGGGCACTGCAAATGACCTGACTCTCGCCTGTTCTCATATCGAACAACAATTAGCTGCTCGGGAGACAAACACCTGGCCATAAGATTTATGGCCCGTCAACAGTAATTGCAACGATATATAGGTATTGCATGAATTGAACTCAACCAGAGTTGGCTCAACCGATCGCCGTTCAGATTAGACTTGTGCACAAACATCATTAAAATTATCAAGTTCTAAAAATTCTGGGCTGAGAAAAGCCCATATTTCAATATTCCAACGAGGATTTACCAAAATGCTTCCGGTCTCGGTATTTAACAGGGAAAGAAGCGATTTAATATGCACAACAATTATAAAATGCTCAATTTAAATATTGTTTTTGTTCACACCACTCGACAGTTCCATAATTGGCAAATAGGCGAAGGAAAATTGTGCAAATTGAGCAAGTTAGACGAGTTGAGCAAGTTGAATATTGTTGAATATTGTCGCCTCTGATTGGCCTTTAAAGTGATCCCAGATTTGCATTGACAGCAGAATAGACGCAACACTCGTCTAATCGACATCGATATGGAGCGACCCATTGGACGAAAGTAATGATCATTTCCTCGTCAAATAATCGTCTATTCGAGTTCAGTGTCATATCGACTTCTACCAAGTTAGTCGCCTTATTCGAGTCAGCTCAAGTCAAGTAAGTTCCTCAGCAACAAACTCTGCAAGGTGCTTCCACGCAATTGGTGATTGCAACGAGTCGGCCTCATTAGCACCAGGCAAGCACTGTCCGGCAAGTGGCGAATGCAAGGTGCAATTGCAATGTGTGATGCGTCTCATTTCATATGTCCAGGTGCTCTGCACAAGGCATCGGCCCAAAGGCTGGACTCGAGTTGACTTATGCTGAGCAGTGATAACACACATAAAGCCTTATCTGTTGAGCGCATAATTATTTTCTCATTGATTTGCAGAACTGTTTTCCCGGCGTTAAGATTAGACGATCAGAAGAGTTCAACCAAGAAGAGTCAGTCGACTCCACTCGACTCCAGTGCCAGAATTGATGAGCTAGCTATTTTTAGCACACACACACACTAGGTCCACTGGAGGGAGAGAGACGAGAGAGAGAGAGAGAGACGAGAGAGAGAGACGAGAGAGACGCTCCTCTCCCAACACACACCAATCCCATTGCAACTAAAGCAGACCACTGCAACACTACAACAGTGGAATCACAATCAGTACTTTTATGAGTCGTCACTACAGGCGACTAACGTTACATAAAAGTACTGAATCGTAGCCAGAGTTGAAGTGAGACTGTGTTGGGCTGTGTTGCGAAGGCGACGACAGCGCCGGCGGACGAGAGTCGAGTGCTGTACAGCTGTTTGGCTGTGCGTTCAATGAGAGGTACAAAGACTGTCGCAAACCATGTCCTCAGGAGTTGGCGACCGAATCATCAAATTTCTGGGCCTTAAGTCCAATACCAGCCCATCTGCGGCGTCCGACCCGATCCACGGCACGCCCAACGAGTCGAGTCAGGACCCGACTCAGGACACGACGCACGAGCACACGAACGGCTCGTCTCACGAGACCGCGTCGGCCGCCGACCCTGAGGTACATGTCGAGTGTCGCCCAACACAATCGGTGAGTGACCAAGTGTTGCATTCGGCCGGTGTCTCACCCGACTGGTTGCCCACCATTAGGAACCGCCGGACATCAAACAGATCCAATACACCCAGAAATCTATCGACACTAACGAAGAGAATTGGATCGAATCGCTCAGGGATTTGGTCGAAACCGACTTTAAACATGAGAAGAGAAGCTTCGCGAGGCTCAAGACTCTCGATGTCTTGAGCGAGTTTGTCCGCCAGTATCAGTACATACATGAGGTGAGCAAACAATACTCATTGTTCACTCTCTGCTCAATCTGTGCTCATCGGTGTGCCTCCGGTCACGGGAGATGACCACTCGTCCGATTGTGCCGTGACTGCAATGAGCGCCACTCCTCACGAGTGGACCATTGCGTTCATCTGTGAGCCACTCTCAGGTGGCATGAAAGTGGACCCTCAATACCCGATCTGCCACTAATTGCCTAATTGCTTATCGATTGGTGTGACCCGAACTGTCTGTCTCTGAGGTCGAGTTGCGAGTTGCAAATTAGACAAAGCAGAGTAGATGTAAATGTTCTGGCTTATTCACTGAATTGCGACAATGCTTATTGCAATGCTTTTATTGATTTTATTTTACGGCCAACTGCTCTGAAATGTCATTAATTATATGCGAGTTTTGTATTGAAATTTATGGAAATTTTTCGTTTCACTTGCGATGCAATCGATTGATCATAATTTCCCACTTGTTTTCAATTTATATCATATTTGCTCAAACCTTGTCTCGTGTTTACTGTCACGTAATCTTTAAAATCTTGGCACAACATTTCAAACATTAATACCTTGTAACAAGAGATGCAATGATCTATGAGCATTGATCACAGCGCACAGGACTTACTGATAAGCGTGACCTGTCACCTTTCCAATAGGAATCGCTCTGCGACATGATAATCTTGCCCTACCTGAGCACCATCGACCAAGACCAAGATGCCGAGTGTCGAACCCGAGCTGTCAAACTGCTGATTGACATGGTCAGGGAGAGCACCAGTGCCAAACGTTGCCTCGACCTGCTAGAAATTGTTGACAAGGTAAGTCACCGGTGCAATATGTAATGATTAATGATGGTATGGTATGGAATGATATGATTGACACCACTCTGACGACACTGACAGGTCTGCAAAAGGCCTTTCGACGCCCACCTCAACGACACGTCCAAAGGCAATGACCACCAATCGTGTGATAAAGCCGTGAACGACGTGAAAGACGTGAAGATCGCGATCGACGGACTGATATCGTTATTCAAGAGCAAGTTATCCACAATCCACGGCTTGACAGTCGTTCAGGCATTTAAAATAATCGTTAGTCACCTGTCGGCCCAATACCGCGCTGACTCTAATACGTGTTATGGACAAAATGGTTCGGTCATCAAACAAGTGATATTCGAACTTCTTCTCAATATTCGGGTCAACTCTCGCGGTCAGATCGGAGTCTACAACCGGACTCAGAAAGCGGAGAACAGTCCCAAACACAGTCTATTCATCGTTTGCGAGCGCAACCAAATGAGTCCCAACACGAGTACCTCAGCCTCTCCTGTCGTAAGCGCCACAAACACACCTCAAACAGCCAATCCGATGTCGCCGCCGGCCAGTCCCGTACTGCACGCCGGCCACACCGCCAGTCAGTCCAATCTGTGGACTCTCTCTTTCCAAGACATGTTTAGGGAAATCATCTACGCTCTCACTAATGAGCGCGATTGGGCTGTCCTTAAGCTGGTTCTCACTTCTTTGCCAAAATTTCTTAAAAACAAAGCCATTATATTATCAGCGAATCCCATCTTCGTCAGTGAGTTGTGCAATGCTCTCTGCTCTCTCGTGAGTGACCATTGAATGTTGTACTGACCAAGATAACTGTCTCCAATCACTCTCTCCAGATCAAGGATACTCCTCAACAAACAAACAAACTGATTCTCCCAAACGAACAAAGGCTATCCAAAGCCGACTTCCAATCGTTTGTCTATCCTTCGGTGTCAGCAATGGTTGGATATCATAAGGAATTGGATTTCCGACTCCAAGTATTAGCATTGATCATAGCTTAAACCGAATTCGACTAATGCGTGGCTGACTTTTTACTCAGTGCCAAATAATTCGCTGTTTGCACGACGGCTTGGTATCCGTGTCGGGAAAGACCAGTGTTTTGCGTCTTTGCATATTGTCGTTGACCATCTGTGCGGTCGAAATGCAAGAACCAATGGCCAAGTGTCTGCCCGAAACTCTTCTGACCCTTTCGAAAATCTCTGCAACTGTTCCCCTCGCAATACCCAAGTTGGAGTTTCTATCGAGTAACTATTTTTTATTGCAACCTTTTCTACCATTTATTAACAATGGTTTTCTTGCAGATGTTATTCTCCTTCCAAGACTTTACCAGAGCTTTACTATGGATCAGTATATGAGTGTCTTTGCAATAGCCCTTCCCTATACAAATCCATTCAAGTGAGTGCTGGTCGACATTGCTAGCGTCAATTCTAGTGCCGCATGTGTTGTATTGTTTTCGATAAGCAATAGAAATGATTTGCTAAATGAATGTTCAATTCTGGACAAATAGGTTCAATGAATATACGGTTGCGTTAGCGCACAGAGTGATCGCTATGTGGTTCCTCAAGTGTCGACTGCCGGGCCGTAAATCAATAGTTCCATTCATTATAAAAGTGAGTTCTTATCATATTCTAACTTTAATTGATAGCTCAAAATGCAATTGTCTCGATGACAGGGTTTACAGACAAATGTGATACAAGAAGAACTAAACCACTCCAACCACTACAACGACGCACAACGGCTGAGAAGCAGTAGTCTGAACGCCGAACAGCAATCCGCTAATCACAAGAAGTCAGTATAGTTCGCACTTTTGTTGATTTATGTTGACTTCACTTAGAAATAGATTTTAATTTGTTTTTCTTTTCTTTTCGTTGTGTGTGTCCTCCGTTCCCGTTGACCCGTTGACCAATTGAATCCATTGACCATTGATCTATTGACCCGTTGATCACGTGAACCCAAGACTGGAGGCGCGCCTGTCGTTGCAGTCATCCCCTCCACCCATGCCCTCGACGCCCCACTCCTCGCACTCACACTTTTCCTTTTCCTTCAGCAGTGAGACTATAGCCCAACACAACCAACTGTCGAACATCAGCGAGAATGAGTCCCAGGAGTCCCGGCACGAGTTGGTCGAGACCTGTATGGACATGTTGGCCACTTACACGTTCGGCATGGCCTCCACTGTGCCCATTAAGCAGCCGATGATCGAACCACTGCTCGACCGCTCCAAAAGCGAGACCTGGATTATGGGCCATAAGTTGATTACAGTCACGACCAGTGGTTGCGGTTCAAGAGCCGTCTCCAACGGCTTCTGTGACAAGTGTCTGAACATGTGTCGGAATACCGACTATAGTAGCGATGCCTTCAATGAAGAGATTCACACCAATAGTGATGTCTTTCAGTCGTCATTCGAGTCTAAAGAGCGAACCGATTCGACCACCTCTTCGGACAGTGTTCGGCGCCGACATCAGTCAGAGTTGGGTCACACCATTCGACCGCAACTGATTCGACCCCAATCTTCGGCATATGACGACTCATTCTTGCGAACCTCAAACCTTCAGAAGTCGAGCTCTTTAGGCAACTCGACAGCGCTCTGCAGCTGTTGGTGTCAGGGATGGGCTGAGATCCTGATCAGACATCCCACGGGAGTCTGCTCGTGGAGCGTCCGACTCCAGAACTCTTTGGGCAACTTTCCTTACTCATCGTCACCGCCGGACGAATTGCCGGACTTGACATGTCTGTTGAGACCCAGAGAACAGACCGACGAGTTGTCGATAACCCATTCTCAGGAGAGTCAACCCGAGCCCGAAAGCGATTCGGTGTTCCCATCGGGAGCCACATCTAGTCCCAAGGCGGACGACTCTTCGCACCCATTGAACAATCAAAACGGCGAAAGTGCTTACACTTTCAGACCAGTCGAACCACCCATAACTCAGCCAATGAGGACCAGTCCGTACCAACCGGTGACGAGAGCCCAGTCTTTCGGCAGTAGAAATCGACCCGACTATAGGACCAGACTTCTCGACAGGAGAGAGCATCGAAGCAATGACTTGGAGTCCAACATCGAGTTGGCCTCACAGAAGACCGCCTATTCTCGAGATAACTCAGGAGATATATCAAAGTCGAAGGTAGTGGAGGCGCCTATCAGGTACAAGAACGAAGCCGAGACCATGTCTGGGCCCAGAGACCGAGTCCACACCATCTCTGTGATGAGTCCCGTGGCCGCCAACCGACGTCTCAGCAAAGAAGCGGAACATTCGTATTCATTCCCGAAGTCGAGCGGATTGTGTCCCAAATACGTGTTTCTGCAGTTCTTTTACAACTCGATGATCAGCGACAGATGTGCCGACAAAGACCTCGACAGTCACGACAGCAACAAACCTATACTTCTGCCCAGAAGTGAAGCCATCGATCGTTCTTTGAAGAACTTGGACCGAATCACTCCATACGAGACACACAAGATTGGGGTCCTGTATGTCGGGCCCGACCAGTCGAAGGACAAAACTGCCATCTATTCGAACCCTTATGGCTCTTCCCGTTACGTTCAGTTCTTGAAAGGCTTGGGGCGTTTGATTCGTTTGGAAGACGCCGACGATCAGGTGACTTATGTGGGCGGACTCGACGTGAAGACCGGACAGGACGGCAAATATGCGATCGCTTGGGAGGACAACCTGGTCCAAGTGATCTTCCACGTGGCCACTCTGATGCCCACCAAAGTGGACACCGATCCCAACTGCAACAACAAGAAGAAACACATCGCCAATGACTTCGTATGCATTGTCTACAACGAAAGCGGTTCCACTGTCAACATATCCACTATTAAGGTATGTCCAGTGTGTGTGTGTGTGCCGACCGATGATCACTGACTGGTCTTCGTGTCTGTGCGTTAGGGCGATGGTCAGTGTATTCAGGCTATTGTTGTGATAACTCCGTACGATTACAACAGCAATTTGGTGATGATCCAGGCCAAAGACGGTATGTCCACCAACATTGGTATATCAGTGTTGGCTGCGATGACTCCCAATCGCTAACCGTTTGCTATTTGACTGCAGATTTCTTGGATCTTATCGGACATTACGACTCGCAGATGCTGTCTGACACCGCTCTACCGGTATATGTACGACAACTGGCACTTCACGCCAACGTAAGTCAAACATTGATAGGTGTGATGGCAAGTGTGTGACCAACTGTTCTTGTGGTGACCAACAGTTGGGTTCGATGGTCTACGGGACGCAAACGGCCACAACTACTCAGACACAGCACGTGTCCAATTGGGTGCAAAGACTGAAGCAAATCAAGCGAATCCGCCAACGAGTGACCAATAAGTCGGCGATCGATCCGTTGGCTCGCCTGCCGTCGCACGAGTCGAACGAAGACAACTCTGGAGTGAATCCACAAACGGGTGATATTAAATCGCAATACATTTTTCCGGATTTCAATGATTACACTTAGAGTTCGACAAACGGTTTAAGACATTTGTTATACATTCGGAAACGAAATATAATTTTATTTCTTCTTAATTAAAGTCAAAATATTTTTTAATTTTTAACTAACAAATCATTGAATGAGATCTACGGCTGTAATCGACGGTAAGCCCAGCCCTCCTCTCCTGACTTCACCACTTTGTCGTCCACTTCAGAGCTGCTCTTCGGCTTAAAGAACTGAATTCTGTCGTGAAGTCTGTCTGACTTTCCGATCCAGAACTCAAACGATTCTGGAATTACCCGAAATCCGCCCCAAAAGTCAGGTTTTGGCACTTCATTCGGGTGTTTAGAGTCTTCCTGTCGGTAGCGCTCAAGCATTTGGTCCCTACTCTCGACCGCTCGGCTCTGTTGACTGATTCGGGCCGAGAGCTGACTGGCCCGCGGTCTGCGGTGGAAGTATTCGACCGATTCTTCTTCCGATACCTTCTCAACTCGACCCTCAATGCGGACCTGTCTGTTGAAGACATCCCAATAGAAGAGTAGCGCTGCGTTTGGGTTCTCACTCTTCAACAGAATATTGAGTTAGAGTTAAGCCCATTATTCTCGTCACGACTCACCAGTTCCGTTCCCTTCCGACTCTCATAGTTAGTAAATATTTTGAATCCCTGGTCACTGCCGTAAGCCTTGAGGAGCACCATTCGAGCGGAGGGCCGACCGTTTCTAAGCAATGGTTGACTCAGTTTGGACTGCACTTCAATCCAGATAAATGACTGATTACTTATCACTTGTGGCCAAACAAACGGCGTTCGGTTCGTATATTTTGCCACTGGTTTTGATCTCTTGGAACCAAATGTGGAATAGTTTGAACGGATTGGTCGCCGGAAGACTGTCCTCGAGCAGCGACTGCTCTTCGCCACTGTAAGGCTTCCGCATCGCTAAAAGGTATGGAATCGATGAATAAAATAAACAAATTTCCAAATCGATAATCGACTTACAGCTCAAATCGACCGCTAATTGGTTTGATTTGATTTGAATGAAAAGAAATTAGGGTTAAAGCAATTGTTGGTGGCGTTGCCCAGCAATGTCACCATGGCCAGTGGGCA
Organism: Scheloribates latipes; assembly: GCA_034698225.1. Lineage (NCBI taxonomy): Eukaryota > Metazoa > Arthropoda > Arachnida > Sarcoptiformes > Scheloribatidae > Scheloribates > Scheloribates pallidulus. The sequence continues at coordinate 13,654 of JAQGBE010000116.1, read as the reverse complement.
CTGCATTTGAACTATCAGCTAGTTCTAATGTCAATTGTTAATTGGAACATATCAGAATGACCATGGTGACATTGCTAATTGGCGAGCCAGTAGCAAGGACATGACAAGATGGGTGACAGAAGTGTCTAGGTGCCCGGTGAGCGAGGTCAGGTCAGGTCAGGTCAGGTCAGGTCAGTTGACTTACCTTTCACTCCGGATATATCACTCATTTTGAGGGAATGCAAGAATTGTTGGCGAAAACAGTTCCAAAGTATGGGTCGAATGACTCGTTTCATATCATTGTCGCTGATATGAAGAGTTAATATCACTCATTGGTTAGCATTCAATGCAATCGTTTGAAGCGAACAAACAAATTGATAACGAATTTAAGGCTAAATCCGATTCGAAATCACTCGGAAGACATGAAAAGTGTTTTTGAGGAAGACTTGACGTTCAGTGGGAGTGCTCTTCAGACTAGTCTTCCATCTGATGGCAGTGTCTGGGAAGCAGTGGTTCCAGTGCTTCCTCCAGAGTGTCTAATTGGGAGCGAATGCCTATTGAAGACTCACTCCATATAAAGTAAGGCCTGTTTTAGAGGCTGTGTTTGGGTCGGCCTTAAAATCAAAGTAAATATCCATTACTTTGACTGAACACTCAAATGCACTGCTTTTGCATAACATTTCACATCCGAACCAATGGTTTAAATCAGTTTTATTTAATTTAGTTTATATTCGGTTCGCTTTTAATTAGTTTTGTTTACAAATTGTGTTAATTAATAGCGTGTCTCGTCATTGGAGATGAGTTTTTGGGCCAATAGTATTGTAATTTTGGTCTAATCAGCGATGATTTCAACATCTGTTTGACTCATCCCAACCAAGAGCTCCCGATTTGTGTTGCATTCAACTGAATCTCATATTAAATGTTTGGTAAGTGTTTTCACATCTCATATCAATTGTCTCTTTGGAACCGATCCGCACCTCAACTCTTGTTTGGGAACAATCGGATCAATAGTCTGGCCGTTGTTTGGATGAGACAATCGAAGTCCGTTTGTATTGACTCAATTGTCAATACTTGAAAACAACAATCGGTTAATTAATTTGTTTCGCAAAAGCGCTTAATTTGCGGTTCGCTTGCGATGAATGAATCCATTTATTGATAATAAGCCAATGGTTTGTAAGTAATTCAAACAAATATACATCAAAACTGATGACAGCTTTTTATCGAAAAATTAACTCAAATTAATTGTTTTATTACTCGTTTGCAATGAAAAAAGTGATCCAAAGCACGAAACCTACGAATCGCTTCATTACATCATTACTTCATTAAAGCCATTCATTTAATGACATTTTCCTATATTAACTAATTTAACAAATTCTTACATTTAGAGTGAATTCTGGCCATAAATTTGAGTTATCATGGCTTATGTGGACCTAAACTGTCCATTAATGCAATCGTTATCGACATTCATGTAATAAAATTGATATTATATTAAATAATAAAAATTACTTTTCTGACCAAACCTTTTAATATTAGACAGACTTTAGGTCACGAAATGAAACACTGTTTTAGTGTTTTAGTGGAGTCTATGAGAGAAAACTATTTTTGAACTTTGCATGTATTGGACCCAAAATTGAAACTACTTTTTTGAGCCCCTCTTTTGGCACAAACAGTGTTTCACTTGTTTATTCGCCAAAAGATATTTAGTTCACTAGTGGTTAACGGGTTGCGGAAAGTGGTCCCTAAAAGTTGGGTCCACTCGGAAGCGAACCTCTGGCCTAATGTTGACTCTCGTGATGGACTCGAGTGAGCGGTCGTCCCATTGGGTGTCACTTGTGTTCACTGGAGGGGCCATAAAGACATAAGACATTAACCTTAACCCTCAGACCCCATCCCATCCCTTCGCAGCACATCTGCGGAACAGTCACTCCCGTCGTTCGCTTCCAACAGCCCTCGTCTCGACCTCATATAAAAGTTTACAGAAATGTTTGGTTTTGTTTGTTGAAAGAGAAAGCATTTTATGCGCCAAACGGCGTCTAAACACTAAACACCAGTCGGACTCGGAATACAATTTTTCAATTCGAAAACACCTTTTTATTAATGTTCTATATATTAGATTCTGAATTGGATTTTGACCCCAAATGAGTCGGAATTAATGCGATTATTAAATAAGTTTAATCTGAATGCAATGCAAATCAGAGATCAGAAGCAGAGAACTAATAAAGCAGTTTAACGCCAACCCGTCCCACAGTCTGTGCCCATAAAGCTCTGCCTGTCGTTTGGCAACTCTTTCTGCGAGTTCTCTGATTCATACTTCCGGTGAAAATAATAAAACTTTATTCGCAAAGATATTTCTCGAAAGCAAAGCAAATAAATTGAAATCAATTCTTACGTTTATTTTTCTTTTGCAGGAAATTTGTTTCCAATTAAACGAAACTCGTTATCACCAAAAGTTATATGAATTCATGCAATCGATTGCCAACCAATTAATCACTTACTAGACGAACAAATTGGTCCCAAAATGAATCGCAAATTGTATTCAATAGTCATTTTAATGTACTCGATCACTGCCACTCTATCTCAAAGTAAGCAATCGCTCATTCCATCAGACATTCCTCTCTTTCCTAATGTCCATAATTTCCTCCGTTTGTATGCAAACGGAAATTATTTGCCTAAACTGTGAGAACATCGAAAACGTCTGTAATTCTGGTCTTAATTGTTGTGCCATTTGTTTGTTGCCTATCGACAGTCAAAAGCGATGATTTGATTAGCAATCCGTGCACTTCCAAAGAGACGTGTAGTGAATGCATTACAGCCAACCCCCAGTGCGGCTGGTGTTACAAGAAGGGTAACTTCAGTTACCACAGATGCGATTTCATCCACCGACTCGCAGACCACGGCTGCTTCGATCAGATCTTCTTTCCCAATCCATTCTTTAGTCCCATATATAACGAAGAGCTGTCGAACCAGACCTCCGAAGACAGCGATCCGATTCAGATGAGACCCCAAAGAGTGCAGCTCAGGATCAGACCAAACCTACCCTACAGTGTTCACGTCCAGTTCAAGCAGGCACTGGACTACCCGGTGGACCTCTACTACCTGATGGACCTGTCCAAGTCCATGGAGGACGACAAGGAGAAGTTGGCGCAACTCGGCAACCAGTTGGCCGTCAATATGAGGAAAATCACGTCCAACTTCCGGTTGGGCTTCGGGTCGTTCGTAGATAAGGTTGTGATGCCTTATGTCAGTACTGTCGCGGAAAAGTGAGTCCAAATATCAATTCTACAGATTCAAACCAAACTTACCCTGATTCTGTTCCTTAAGACTAAGCGAGCCGTGCACCGGATGTGCCGCCCCTTATGGCTTCCGGAACCACATGAAGTTGGATACAGACGCCAACGAGTTCGTCAACAAAGTGGCCGCCACTCGTATCTCAGGCAATTTGGACGCACCCGAGGGTGGGTTCGACGCTATTATGCAAGCGATTGTTTGCAAGAATGAAATCGGTTGGAGAGACAAGTCTAGGAAAATGTTAGTCTTCTCTACTGACTCGGGTTTCCATTACGCCGGCGACGGAAAGTTGGGTGGAATCGTCAAACCCAACGACGGGGACTGTCATCTCGACAGATCGGGTCTCTACACCGAGAGCATTCATCAGGACTACCCTTCCATCAGCCAAATCAACCACAAAGTCAGGGAACATCACGTGAACCTCATTTTTGCGGTCACCGCCAATCAGGTCAACATTTACAGGCAGTTGGCTGAGGGCCAGAACCCGCTGATCGAGGGCTCGACTGCCGGCAAACTGGAGAACGACTCGTCGAATATTGTGGATCTCATTCAAGACGAATATTTGAAGATTACATCCAATGTGGAACTCAAAGACAATGCCACCGACAATATCAAGATTACTTATTTTTCCTCGTGTTTGGGGCAGAAGAGGGAACAGACAAACATTTGCAAAGGTCTCCGAGTCGGCGATAACGTGACCTTCGAAGTCAAGATTGAAGTCACTTCTTGTCCTCGACTGCCGAGCGAATGGAACCAAACTATACTCGTATATCCTGTCGGTCTCAACGACGCTCTACTTATCGATTTGGAAATGATCTGTGAATGCGATTGTGAGAAGCCGTGGAACGAACAGCCGGACAGTCCTTACTGTGAAAGGAGAGGCACTTACGAGTGCGGAATCTGCAGCTGTAATGACAACTTCTATGGTCGCCGATGTGAGTGCGACGCCAAAGACACGAATCCAGCCGAAGAAGAACAGGCGTGTATCAGAGGCAACGACACCAAGGTCTGCTCGGGAAGAGGTGCTTGCAGGTCTGTCCACTGATTTGATTTCTAAGAACAGATCAACTAATGATCGGCTTTGCAGATGTGGTGAATGCGAATGTTATAAACGCGAAGCTCCTGAAGAAGTCACTGGAAAGTACTGCGAGTGCGATAACTTCAGTTGCGACCGGTTCGACGGCAAAGTGTGCAGCGGTCCTGACCACGGGCAGTGCGTGTGCGGCACCTGCATCTGCAACGACGACTGGACCGGACCCGACTGCAGCTGCAGGAAGTCTAACATCGATTGTGTCGATCCGCGGACTAACAAAGAGTGCAATGGAAGGGGAAAATGTGTTTGCGGTGTCTGTATATGTGAGCCCAAAGACGAAGAACAATATACCGGACAGTTCTGCGAGGACTGCCCGACCTGTAAGTCTCAGTGCGAGACATACAAAGAGTGTGTTCAGTGCCGTATCCATCAAAGCGGTCCTCTGAGTGAAGAAGAGTGCAATCGGTGTAACATTAACCCAATCGGAACGTCCGAATTCGATGTCCAAGATGGAGAACAGCTCTGCGTCTTCATCGACGACGACGATTGCAAATTCCAATTCAAATATAAATACGACGTCGACGAAGATCTCATTTATGTGATCGCACAGAACACGAAGGACTGTCCCGAGCCGGTCGACGTGTTGGCCATCGTTATCGGTGTGATTGTGGGCATTGTTCTCATTGGTTTGGCTCTTCTGCTGATCTGGAAACTGCTGACAACCATCCACGACAGGCGAGAGTTCGCCAAGTTTGAGAAGGAGAGGATGATGGCTAAGTGGGACACTGTATGTGCCCTGAATTGTTATCCTGAATATTCTTCAACACTAATGTCTATCTTCTTCTACTTGTTGTAGGGCGAGAACCCGATCTTCAAGCAGGCGACGACCACATTCAAGAACCCGACTTATGGCGGCAAACAGTGATACAAAGCAATCGCCGATTAGTTCAGAACGTAATCTCAGATTTAAATTTAATTTAATTCACTTTTCGACTCAAGTCTTGGTTTGACTGAAACTTTTGAGTTAATTATGTGTTTTGTGTTATAAAAGACTTACTTATAATCGATTCGATGACTTCCTAACCATTGGTTTGCATTAATATTAGAGAAGAGAAACCTATTCTGCAATAGAAGTGCAACTGAAGAGCAAAAGACACAACGAATGTTGCCTTAAAGACAAACGACGACTATATGTCCGCAAAATGCTCTTACAATTTGTAATTTACTATTAGTGCCAAAAGAGGCTGAGCTCTGCATTTGACGAGTGATTCGGTTTTTGGAATCAAATACTACTGAATATTGAGAACCACTGAATGAAAGCAGTCTTTACTTCACTTCGAGAGCTATTTTACAACAAATTATTACTGAATTGAGTCCATCCTTAATGACATCGATTTGTATGTTATTTAAGAGTAATATAACTTTATTTTCATTTCAAATTCTATTCAATTCAATCATAATTTAATTTAATTCAATTTTCGACTCGTTTTTGCGTCTCTTTTTATATACAAGTCTTCAGTTTTAGTCCTCGAATAACAAGAAAATCCGTGCAATTAATTGAATTTATTCTCTATCTTCCAAATCATTAATTCATTACTTGATTCTCCGATTCGGTTAAATACTAATCATAATTATATTAAATTAAATGAAGAAATTTTTACAGAAATCTATTGAAAAATTTATATAACATTTTAAGTATTACTTAACTTATAATATAATTATAGCTTATATTATACAAACAATTTTGAAATAAAATTTTAATTTTAAACGAAATGCTTTCAAAACATTTATCAATTCGACAGCGAATGGACACTAAAATTAGATTCCATTCCGAGTCCATTGACCACAATATCTAATCTTTAAGCCCACTATAGAAAAGATCAACAAAAGTCAAATAAATGTATATATTTAGTTATGCCCTGTGCTGTGCTGGGTGTGCACTGATCTGGCTTATATTTAACGGTCTGGTATTTTCAAATGGATGAGAACCGCAAATGTAATTGAATTTCTTTAATAGTGATATATATGAGCCGATCGTTGGGCTCCTTATCGGACGACACATTCGGCTCAAACCGTATCGAAGGGCCGCTGAAGTGGACTTCAAATTAGATTTGGTTTGCATTACACAATCGTTGTGTGAGATATACCGCAAGCATATATTCAACCAGATTAATAGACCAGATAAGACACAGCACATTACCTTGCCTAATTGGTAATCCAATAATTTGTTGGCTCAAACAATCTATTATTGCATTTGGAGAAGTGACTAATTCATAATTACCAAGTTATAAATTTTAGCGGCAAATTGTTAACATTTTGAATGTATAGTCGACATGCATAGTCTGTTATTAATAGTTACCTTGGAACAAAGCAACCCTATATATGGTTATAAAAGCGATTCCTTTGTGAGTGAAAATCGTGTTAAACGAGTTATTCTAAGAATATTATTCGAGTTCTTCTAATCCATTGTCGCTTTTATAACGCATAATAAATTTAAAATAGCCATAACTCAAACGCCAATCACAAGTAATGCACTTTTTTCGTACATTAAATAATGTAATGTATTTATCTCAGCCCAAGAATGTGTCGTTCGATGCAGGGATGCCCAACAGGGGGTGTCATCAGACTCTTGGGCTGCAAATTTGGCGAAACAACCCCCTGAAGGGCAGTGTATGGGTTGGTCGGGCAGATGATTTGAAATTGCAATTGATCTTACTATGAGCAAGATCAATGGCAATATCTGAGATGACACGCTCTGCTCACTGAAATAATCCATCAATAGTTAAGTTCGTAATGTATCGAATAAATTAAACCAGTGGTGAAGTGTTTGGCGACAGAACTTTGATTTGCTTTATTAATATTTAGCGATCGATCACAAACAGAGTCCAACGGTTTGGTTGACCGCAAACATCCAGTCGTTGAGGGCTTCGCACCCATTGTCAGCCAAACCGAACACATTTTTGGAACCTCAACAACGGTGACAAACGTCGGGCTCTTTGTTAGCGATCACTGACAGAGTCAAGAACTCGGGTATTGAGAGCGATATTGAGAATGAGAGGGAAACCGCTTTCCGTTCACTGCTTCTAAACTTATCGATAAAAAATATTTTTAATGTGTTTAGAAAAGGGATTTCAATTATGAATTGTTTCAATGCAAATAGAGTTTGTATTGAAAGCAATGATTGTGAAAGTTTTAAAATAGAGTGATGCGGAGCGATGACGATCTTTGGATGGTTTGGATGGTTTGGATGGTTTGGATGGTTTGGATGGTTTGGATGGTTTGGATGGTTTGGATGGGTGACCCTTTGCCAAGATATTGCGATAGGTGTGTGCAAGGGTGTGGTCACTCATCTATAAATCTATGAATAAATCTATAAATAAGTATTATTAATAATTTAATATTTATTTAGAGCACACCCTAAGCCATAAGTCGTAAGCCCCTGACTAGCAAGTGCTGAGCCATAGCCGGAGCCCATCCATAGCCATGTGAGTGAATGCACGCAACGATATTGTGGTAGACGTTATGCAACGATCCGACGGCCGTACGATCCGAGTGTTAGCGGAGACTCGACTCGAGTCTGAAGTGAGTCACAGAAGTGACTGAAATCAGAGCAGAGTCTGCAGAGTCTGTCGCAGAGCGGACTGTCATTGGCTGAGCGCTCGACGGCCTCTCCGACTGCCACAGACTTACTGCCAGTCAGTCCTTTGTATCCCAACGCGAGCTCTGGTCTCACAGTTTGGCGAAATTTTAGACTTAGAAGTCAGTCAAACGATATTTGCAGCGAACGGTCTGTTTGTCTGTCACTCGGTTTGCGCCAGAAATGACTCGAAAAGTGATTTTTTGGCCAAAAAGTGTATCAAATGTTTGAGTGAAAGCAATACTCGGGAACCGCGACTCACAGCCAATCATCTGAAGTGAGTATGAATTCACTCAGACTTTGAATAAAATTTCCAATTCTTTTGTTTGTGTGATATCAATGCAAATACGGATCCGAACCGACTTTAACTCATTTAATCGTTTTATCCTTTGTTTTAATGAATATTTAATAAAAGTTATGCAAAGTTTGGCCGTAATTCCCATTGTTTTGTTTGGCATCGCATCCGAGTCTCCGATGGATGCGAAACGCGTTCCCTCTCTGACCGATAAAATCGCTTTTAGAGAGAATCTAATGACACAAACGATAGGATCAGAGATACGGAGAACAGAATTATATGAACCGAAAACTATCGAATCGCTAATGAATTTAATTATTTATAAATTAGAGTCAGTTCCAGAGTGTAGTCCAATGTATGGTCCGATGTAACACAACCAATGAGCCATACGAGCCATACCAACAAGGTTATACAAGGTTATACAAGGTTATATTAATGCTACTAATGCTAATGCCATTCCTCTGATTCGCTAATAATTAAATATTAATTAAACGTCAGAAATATATTTCACTTAATTTCTCGTATTTCCGAACCATTTAGGCCATTATTATTCAGCAAATGTCTGAGATAACAGTTGCCGACAAAACATTACTATTTGTCAGTCATTTAGTGATACTTTTCTGGCAACTAATTTGGCAATGAAGATGATGATGATCAACTTTTAATTTGCCATATTCTCACAAAATTCGTTGCTCATTACGAATCTCGTTAGCGGAGACTTGCCTGGAGCGCTGGGAGAGATTGAGCATATGTCACCTTGCTCTTTTTGCTCTTATTTTGATAGCAAAATTAATGAAACACTACAACACATCCATAGTATGGATGCTAACGATTAAAACAGATAACGCCTTCGGCAGTGGACCTGACTTTGGCTGACAGAGATGCAAATTAATGAGTCTATGGCTTTGAGATCGTGAATAACTCGAAATTCACTTTTGATGGTCTATTGTTTGTTCACGATTTGCACATATCGTCGGCACTGCGATGGCCAACAGCTGACCATTAGATCAGATCAAATGGTCATTACATCGATATACAGATGAGTCGACTGTCGACTGTATGTTCTCTCTGTTGCCTACCATTAGCGCAATGCACGCAAAAGTAAATCAATTCAATGATTGTACATAAGTTTGAAATATTATGCAAAGATTATACAGAGATTCGGGCATTCCTTTCACGAAATGAGAGCCTTCTCTAACAAATACAAATAGCATGTCTTCTCTCTCTTTCTCTTTACTCTATTTCTCTTTCGAGGCGTAAAAATCAGTCATAAATTTCAATATAACTTTTGGGGATATTTTCAGTCAAAATCCAAATGCGAGTCAAAAGTGTTGGCAAAAGATTTTTGATATCAAAATTCATAAACGAATATTCAATTGAAACGATCTCTTCGTCTCTAAATTTCTATACGAATGATGACTTCATTTATTTAATATCGCAATCATTTCACTCTTCAGTCCTATAATAAAAAGAATCGATTTTCTGCCCGACATCGGTCATCAAACTTAATTTATCTCGACTACAATACCGCAAACATCTCGCTGTTTGTGTTTAACGTTTCGCTATTATTCATTGATTTATTTGACTCGTCAGAGATAACCAGAATTAATGTTTAATTTGATTTCAAATGAATAATCAATATTTAAATAATCGATTTCTGAACTCAAATACAATAATATGTGTAATAGTAATGTCAAAAATGCAATCCATATATCAACCAAATTGTCGCCAATCTCTCGCATAATATATTCTTAATTCTATCCCTTTGTCATTATATTTGTGTGTCGTTGCTCACAAAATTCCACTATGAACTTGCACACTTGCAATCATTGATGGATTACCTCGATAGGGCAAATGTAAATAGGCCAGTCATGCCGATCGCAAGTAATGATCACTCTGTAAATCACTTCCAAATTAGAGAGAGACTAATCGAGGACTTACGCCAATTATTGTGCAAAAGAGATACTTTTGTCACTCATTGTTCGGATCAAAGTTTGGCCCAAATCTGGCGAAACAGTCAATAATTCTCATTATTTGAGCGCAAATCCTCTTAATTGCAGAATGTCTTCAGACAAGCAGAGGATGTCGTGAAATGTGAAAGTATTCGCGACACTACTGACCGGAAGAGATGGCGAACCGATATCTCGTTACAGCAGTTATGTTCACATTTGCAGTGCAAATGTTGTGTCGGTTCACATGTGAAGGCCGACGTTCGCCCGTCTTCTCCACGTCGTTGCCGGGGAGGTGTCCGTCCCCTCCCTGCGAGTGTGCGGCCGACGATCTGAACCGGAAACGGGTCACGTGCTCACTCGGCAATTTGTCTTCGATCCCGATCGATAAGATGGATAAGGGCATTCAAGTGAGGCCTTCCTCTTACATCTCGCACATACATCTCTGATCATAAATCATAGGACTTATTGGGCAGAAATGCAATTAATATATATTAGATTAACACTAATGAAAGTCTCTCTCCGTCTGACAGGTGCTCAACATTACAGCGCCCAAAGACAAGTCTAATCACATCACTTTGGGCCGAATCTTCTTGGAGTTACACCAATTAGAAGAAGTGCACATCACATACAGCAAACTGCCGGCCATCGGCGACTCGTCCTTCTGGCCCGGAAGGGCTCTCAAGTGCTTGAATCTCAGTCACAACAGCATCACTATTGTCAGAGACAACGACTTCAACGGTTTGGACGGTCTCTTCACACTCGACCTCAGCGACAATAAGCTGTCGCGCGCCCCGTCGGCCGCCTTCCGGCACCTGACAAACCTGACGTACCTGTCGCTGGCCGGCAACCAGTTCACCAAGCTGGTGCCCAGACTCTTCTACAAACTCAACAGATTGGCCACACTCGACCTGAGCAGAAACCCGCTGAGCGAGATTCACCCTGATGACCTCAAGGACATCGCCGGCCTGTCCTCTCTGGACTTGCATCGATGTCGTTTAGATAGTCTCCATTCACTCGTATATAAAGCACTTCCGAACCTAACATATCTTGATTTGAGTGATAATCGATTCGTGTATTTAACGGCTCACGAATTTAGTTCACTTCAAAGTCTAAAAGAGCTTCGACTCAATGGTAACAAACTTTGGGTGCTTTCCGACAATGTGTTCAGTGGTCTGGCGCTGGAAGCGCTGGATCTGTCATCCAATGTCATCAACTCGATGAGTTCGTGCACTTTCTGTAATACTTCGGTGGCGAAACTCGATATCTCAAACAACAGTTTCACATCATTTCTGCCCAAAGTGTTGGAGCCATTGACCGACTCGTTGGCCGCACTCGAGGCCAATATGAATCGGCATCTCATTGACCCGACACTGAGTGTCACATATTTGCTTCAACCGCTCAAGAGATTGAATCGGCTGTCGTTGGCCTTCAACTCATTGGACGACTCTCTGGTTGAGACCACTTTTTACAATATGCAACATTTGATTCGTCTGAATATGTCTCACAACCGATTGGTCAACATTAGTGCCAAACTCTTGGCGCCGCTCCACAACCTCCAGATCCTTGACTTGTCTTACAATCGACTATTCAGTGTCAGTCTAGAAATCTTCGATCAAATTGATTCGATGTCATTGCTTCGGGAGATGTATTGGAACGACAATCCCTGGTCGTGCTATAGGTGTCACATAATGGCGGCCCGAGAGTGGATCAACCGATCGCCGGCGCCGTACATGAATGTGTGTCAGCGATACGCCAAAGATCTGTCCCGACATAAGTTCTGCATCAAGTGCTCGAGTCCGGCACCGCTGGCCGACAAGTACTTGCACTTAGTGGACGAGACAGACCTCGAGTGGTGTACAGACCCTCGGATTCAGCTGAGACTGACTGCGTCTGAGCCACAAATCGGACTGATTTTAGCAATTTTTATAATCCTTTCGTTGATATTCGTTATAATAGCTGTTATAGTGTTTTACCGAAAACAGGGAGCAGTTTATTACACCCACGAAGACGACCGGTTCGAGGAGAAGAGTCCGGTCGCACCGGTTTTCAGTGTGGCCTCAAATACGGCGGTCAAACGGCCGTTAAGTCACTGTCCATATCAGTCTTCCCCTTACGGCCAATACCCTCGTCCGCCGTCACCGCAGTCGACGCCCACAATGTGCTCGTCGTTGGCCTCGAAGGCCGACTCACCCAAAGCGGGGCCATCGCTGCCCACAATCACTACACCGACGGCCACAACGATGAAACTCATTCGACCCAAAGTTCAAATCTATATTTAGTTTAGTTTCAATTGGTTTACAATTGTTTGGAACAAATGTTTGTATAATTGAAAGTTTTGACACCAGTTTTGCTTTCGAATTGACTTTCAATCGATTTAGTCATTTATTTATTGATTACAAAACAATTTTATTATTAATGACAATATTTATAAAATTAATTTATTTTTATTTAATTTATAAAAATTGATTAAAATTACTGTAAAATATGTGTAAAATATGAATCATACGAATCGATTGCCGGTGAATCAGCAGCCGATCGGTAAGAGTCGGGACTCAACTGATTGTTCGTTTGCGGAGAAAAAGGCGTCAGACGTGAGCTATCACTTCAACTCCACTGAGAGCCCACTTTCCCACCGTTGCCACTCTGGCCTCTCCTCTCCTCTCCTCTCCTCTCCTCTCCTCTCACTCCCGCTCATCATCACTGATCTCCCCATCGCTGATCACTTCTGTTCCTCATCTCTAAGTTCAATACATTTCGTTCACAATTATATTTTTTAGCGAATGATTCACAGCATATGAGTCACAGTTATATTAAACCACTTGTTTAAGGCCAACAATTTGCCTGCACTTCCGATTATATTCGATTGGCTGGACACAGCTAACTAGACTTGTTAGACTTGTTAGATTGTTAGCTTTGTGGCAATCACTCACCTCATCATCCGATTGCACATTAATTTCATGCCAAACGCAAACTGAAGCCCAAATGATTGATAATCACGTTTGTTATCAAACATTTCTGGTGTTGATAGCATAACATTGAGCGATACACATAAACACCTTGATTAAATTAATTTGATAATTAATGTTCCGTCTCTTACCAGTCTAAGTTAGGACCAGTCTAGACTGAGTCTAACCAATGACATTACAGTTAGTTTAGCGACAATGTAAACATGATTTCAAAATTGTTTATTTCAATCTTTTAAATGCATAATAATTGAGATTAATTAAGGTTTATATTTGATTTCAATGTCTCTAATATTAGACTACTTTGACTTACAATAGAAAAACTTCGAATAGACTACTGATTTTGTTCTGTTTCACCTACAGCAGGGCTTGCCAAGCCTATGCCTACCCAGGGGGGGGAGATTAGGGAGGGGATTTTTCGAAAATTTTGGCCAGGGGGGATCAGGGAGGGGATAGACAAAATGGCGGCCGCCGCCATTTTTCGGCTAAATCCAGTTAAATTAAGCT